>JAXCGZ010004338.1:10000-42500 GCA_037179515.1 Halocaridina rubra
TTACATACAATTTAAGTTACAGTATGTGAAGTTTAAGTAGAGTACATAACTGTAGGTAGGATTTAAAGTATGCATTAAGATGGGAATAAATTACAGGCAAGGTACATAGGCATTGTTTAAGAAGGGTTTTAAAAATACTGTACACATTTAGCCTTTAGTCTCCAGCTCCAAGCTGTCTGTGTTCATCCTTTTAATTGGGACTAAGAGTGACATAAAACGAGGATTATTCATTTATGCAGAGCTCCTGTATCCTTATACCTTGCTGTTCCTAATACTTTGCTAGCCATAGGTAGCAATTACTATTTGCTTATTTATTTTTAATATCTACTATAATGACAAACTATACATAAAATACGTTCATTCTTCACTAAAGTGATGAAAATATTAATTGCAAATGTTATTATTATTATTATTATTGTTATTATTATTATTATTATTATTATTATTATTATTATTATTATTATTATTATTATTATTATTATTATTATTATTATTATTATTATCATTATTTGTCACTCAAGGCTAAAAAAGTGGTCACTGTGGCCTAGTAGTAAAGCTCGCAGCTTTGATTCGTCAAGTCGTGGGTTCGCAGTCTGCCACGGTCTGAGGCTAGAAAGGGCATTCACTTAGGGTAATGGTCGCACTTGCAAAAACCAAAGTTCTTTGCAAGAAAGTACCGTCCTAAACCTACTGGTATATGGAAAACATTGGCAATGATAAATTGGCAAAGAATAACGAAATTCCTTAATATGATACAAAATTTGCTATCATATCAAGTATGGGAGTGTTATCAAAGGTAGATAAAAATTACTTAGAATATTGGTTCAGTATTCATTTAGCTTTAAAAAGAGAGCTGTAGTTTATTCATTTCATTACATACATACATACGTATTACAATAGCCGAAGTTCCCTTGCATTGGGGTGTGGGCGAGTCAAAGCACACACAATCACCAGCAGAAGATAATGTCAATAATACATCTATAAGTATTTGGTTCTGCTCCACATTTGCCAATGCTTAGGTAAATTTTTACTTCATCTTATTAATTGTCTCCTTGACACGTTCATGTTCCCTGAGGCGTACAGCATTGAGACGGATGAAACCTGTGGCATCGGAGGAGTCATAATCGCCTTGAACATCCATGGAAACCAGCTCTTCGTTGTATAGAGACACAGGAGCATTTCGGCTTAACACGTATACTGTGAAAAAGAGTGATGCTGTCTCTATATTTACAATACTTTTACGGCACGTGCGGATCTTGTAAAGAAGAGTAACTCCAGGGTGCTCTAGGTTTATTCATATTTACAAGGGAAGTCACCTAACCTTATCTAATCAAACCTAACCTAGCCTTTAACCTAACATGGGGTTATTTAAGTTCTGGGAGTTACTCAGCTTTATAGGATCCATACATGGTACATCGGATAATCTGTATTTCTTAGGAGTATTTATTACCAAAAAACATGAAGAAGGTATTGTGAATGAATGGATTTCACATTCCTTTCACAATTATTTGAGCTAAGATGAGTCTCTTCTTACTTTAAGATGCAAACATTAACCTTATGGCAGCTAATATATTGCGGTATACTATATAAAGAGTTATTGGGAACTAGGGTAGCTCAGTGGTTAGACAACTCAACTCAGTAGGTGACAGACCCTCAATCGAGCACACCGTGGGGAATTAGGAAGGACATCCAGTGCAGCACTTCATAAGTGATAAATGCATCAATTATGTCATATCATGATAAAGATTATGAACTGTAGTCACCGTGGCTCAAGCGGCAGCATCCGCGACTCTGAGGTGGCAGGTCGAGGGTTCGCGCCCCACCACGGTCTGAGGTTAGCAAGGGCAATGCAATCAGGGTAACGATTACATCTGCCAAAACAAGTCCTTCGCAAGAAGGCAACCATCCTAGCCCTTGGTTAAAAAGGGAGGCCGTGACGTAAAACCGGCTTTTTCATGATAAAGATTATGAACTCGATCATCCTTGTTCAATACTGTACTTAACAAAATGACCTCAATAAAAGCCAATAAAGTACACTGACTGCTCCTGCTGATGAAGTACAGAAAATGAATCATTTAGTAAACTCTTAACGTACTTATGAGAAACTCACCTGATGTTTTTAAATGCTTGAGTGATAAGAAAAGCACAAATGCTTTTTTTATTATCAAGGATCTAGTACATATGACTAACCTCATGAACCCCATGTACAGTTAAATAATCCCGTAAGCTGTTAGGTTAGGTTAAGTTGGGTTACCTTAGGTGACCTGCCTTGTTAGTATATATAACCTTAGAACACCCTAGGGTCACTCTTCTCTACAAGATCCATTATCTCTAAGCATTCCCTACACTAATCGTCATTCATTCTTTTTACTTTTCATTATTTGCATTATTAATGCCAGTCTTAATTGCAAGTCTAGCAGCAAAATAGCTTATTTCAAGTACATTATTGCATTAATTCAAGGCTATTTTTTGAATATTTACATATTATTATGAAATTAGTTGAATAATTTCTATTATTCACTATTTTATTTACAGTAAAGTGCAAAGTAATCCCCTTATTGTTTCTTTTTTTTTTCTTATGTCGGCTACCCCCCAATTGGGGCAGACAGCCAAGGTAGATAGATAGGCAGGCAGTGCAAAACACTAGATTAAAACAATGGCACTTAAAGTTCTTGAGAAGAAAATTATATATATGGTAAAATGAGAGAATAATATATATATATATATATATATATATATATATATATATATATATATATATATATATATATATATATATATATATATATATATATATATATATATATATAAGTACTAATAGCACTCTTTCACTTTTTCTTTCTCTCTCTCTCTCTTTATCTATATCTTCACAAACACTTTTTCAGTGTAAGAATACCTGATAATTGGAATTAGATAAAGAGAAAAAAACTGTGAATACTACATGCATTTATACTTTTAAGGAAAGATATGCTTTAATGAAAAAAAGAAGCCGACTAGGAAATGGGGAGCTACGAGCACGAGGAACTTTCCCATGAGCACAATTAGGTAAATGCAATATGCGTGCACAAGCATGCACACACACATACTAGAGAGAATGGTTGCCATCTTGCGAAGGACTTGCTTTGGCAGATGTGATCGTTACCGTGTGTGCATGCCCTTGCTAACCTCAGACTGTGTCGGGGCGCGAACCCTCGACCTAACGCCTCAAAGTCGCAGACGCTACCACTAGAACCATGGTGACTACTCTAATAATGCATATTAATAGGCCATCCAAGTAATGAAAATATCCTAAATGATAAGTATCCATAAAATGCTACAGTCTGCATTTTTCAGTAATAAAAAGACCCATGAAAATAGCTCTATAAAATATTCCTACTTGTATTTGTTTCTTTCAGATAATATGCCTTAAGTACAAGAATAATCTAAGAAGAGTTCCGATATTTATATATGGCCATGCTTACCTACAATGATAACCCACATGGGAGGTAAGGTATATAAACAGAAGTGCTGGCATTGATTATCATTGTTTACATCGCACTCAAAACAGAATGGTAAGTTGCCCCAGTCTGTGTGTGTATATATATATATATATATATATATATATATATATATATATATATATATATATATATATATATATATATATATATATATATATATATATATATATATATATATATATATATATATATATATATTTTTTTTTTTTTTTTATTTATTTATTTTTTTCCAACTCTGATTAATCGAAATCTCCAGAAGTGTGCAGACTTATAAAAACTATGTCATATGTATACATATTACTGTTACATTCAAGTGAACTTTACTTTTATTTTCAGATTCCACTGAGAAAATTGTCAGTCCTTTTATATTTAGTGGGATTAGCACTAGCACAAGAAACAACAGAGCTTTATCCTCATTGCCCACCAGAGATTTCAGCACAATGTCCAATAATTGATGAAGATCGTAAGTAAATTTAAATTCTGAGTGAAAACAAAATACACAGGTTTATCATTACATCTATAAAAAGTACTTAAGTGTGGAATGTGACAGGACATTTATTAGTTGCTTGCCCTAAACTGTCTGGATGAATAGCCTCGAGTCCCTAAGGAAGGCCACAGGTGATTCTGAGCTATCCAACAGAGTTCTCAAGGAGAGTATCCTGTGTTGATGGTCTCTGTGGTTATATTTTTATTTTCATTAGTGTGATACAAGGACAGGCGAAGAAAATTGCACTCATTAGGTCCCAAAGCCAAAACAACATTGAGTTGAATAAGTAGCATTTTAGGGACAAGAGAGAAAGAAGAAAACGATTGACAATATGAAAGACAGGGTGAAAGAATAGTTAAAGTAATGAAGCTCTAGAAATATGGCAGGATTAGGTCCTGAGATAACAGTTGATCAGCTTATTGAAGTAAGAAGGTCATAAGAGTTAGGGAAGACAGAACCAAGCAATTCTCAATTCTCATATGTAGAGAAGTTCAGTGTGTGGGTGAAAAGAGAGCAAGGACTCATGGCAAAAGTAGATATTAAAAAAAAGGGCACAAAGTCAATGATGTTGGGAGAGCAGTAGCAGAAGCAAAGAAATATAGTGTAATGGAGAGATTTGAAATGGGTCAGGGGATGCACTGCTAGACTGTTGGGTTGCAGAGTGCAGGTGATAATACATATCCTTGAGGGACTCAGATTGTAAAATTTCTGATGTTTGATGAATTTATATATGCAGCATATATATATATATATATATATATATATATATATATATATATATATATATATATATATATATATATATATATATATATATATATATATATATATATATATATATATATATATATATATATATATATATATATATATATATATATATATATATATATATATATATATATATATATATATATATATATATATATATATGTTTCATTTTATGTTCCAGCTGTGATAATACATATCCTTGAGGGACTCAGATTGTAAAATTTCTGATGTTTGATGAATTTATATATGCAGCATATATATATATATATATATATATATATATATATATATATATATATATATATATATATATATATATATATATATATATATATATATATATATATATATATATATATGTTTCATTTTATGTTCCAGCTGTGTTTTTTGCTGCACCCGATAACTGTGCTGACTACTGCCAATGTTCAACCCAGATAGCCTATAGATTTCACTGTGCACAAGGAACACTTTATGATGAAGTTGAAGAAATGTGCAACTGGGCTAGTCTTGTTGACTGTGGCAACAGACCAATTGTTACTGGTCCGCCATATGAGGACTTTTGAGTAAGCCTCCGAAATAACTTCTAAATATGATTTTCGTATGTTTATTTGCTTATCCAAGCATACATACTGTGGTAGAGTGTCACTTTCAAAATATAACTACACAGAATAAATATGATTACACATACTATAATATTAAGAGTAAACGCTAAATTATTCATATGTATAGAATAAGAAAACAAGCATTAAAGATTTAATTAGGAATTTTTTTTTTAACTGTTCCTTCCCCTTTTAGTGTCTTATAAGTCACTGTCGGTACAGGTATGCAACAGGTAAGGTGCTGATTGGTTCTGGTGACAAAACATGTCGTGACTAGTTACAATAGTACAACTAACAACTAAAAGTGTATTACTTACCATTTCCTTTGTAAATTTTCAATGTGACAGATCCAGTTACTAACTTCTGTGACTCCTCTATGCATTTGTTTGTAAACTCAAACTCGGGGCTATACCAAAACCCTTGACATGAAATGAAAAGTAATGGTTAAAATGCTGAAATGAAGCAATATCATTAGAGAAAAAACATTGAGTCAGCAGTTTTTTTCTGCTAAGCATAAGCATAATTACTAATTCTGCTATTAAAATGATTAAGTAATATAATTCAAAATCAAATAAAAGAAAAAGTGAAGAAATAATACAGAATACTGTATAATTTTACAATATAAATTATAATTTAGAAAAATATAAGATATTATTTCTAAATATATTTTCAGCCTGTGCAACTCTGCAAGTTGGACAAAATCAGAATACTAGAGAGGAAGAATACAGACTTTACTCAATAAATATCTTCCTCAGCTAGTTCTTTTAGCTTTTTCATTTAAAGAAATAAATTCAGGGTGTTCCATCTAGCTCCCTGCTCACCCCATACATTACAATATATTTATGAATATTATGTTAGGTTCATGTTATGTGAGACCCGGCCCTCTCAACAGAAGAATTTTGCCCACTTACCCTGTGGATGACCAAAGCAGGATAGGGGGGAATTGTGGCAACCCTTTATCCCCAAGGAGGTAAGAGGAGTGCTTTAGGCATGCTTAGCTCCAGGTGAATGGTTATGTGTTTTGACTCGGCCACATTATTTGAAAGAGGATTGCGGCATTTGTATTTGTATGTATGTGTGTGTGTGTGTATTATGCCCTGCATAAGCTAGCTGGATGATTACAATTTCAGAAAAGTATTTAAGTTGCCATAATATCACTATAACCTACCTATCCTACACATTTCAAATCACATGTCTTATGACCAAAACAGAAAATCAAGGAATGAGGAATGAAATGGTGTCTGCTCCTTCTCCATTCCTATTTGTCGTCTCTTATGATAAAAAGGGGAAATGAGACTAGTATTCTATGTCATCAATCCTCAGTTCATAGCTCCTGTCTGTCTGTGTCCACCCCATAATGGTGGTTAATAGTGACACATAAAATGACAAACAAATGCCATATTATCAGTCCTAGGAATATAAGAAGAAACCTTCATACATTATGCCTGTTATTACCTGCGTTAGCAGGGTAGCCATATAAATCAGGAGAAATAAAATAAGAAAGAAAAATTAAATGCAGATTATAAATACAATTTCTCTTATTTCAAAAATTTCTGGATATGTCACATAAAACAAATAATTTGACTATGAAATAAAATTTGAGGTGAACACAGACTGGTTGAAGCTGGAGAACTAAGGCTAGATGACCTTCCTATCACCCCACTATGGGCTCAAACGCGAGTCAGTTCACCTCCCAAATTGAACATTCTACCATTACACTATGACGGTCCCCACATGACGCAATACAGTATATCTAGCAAATCCAAATATTCTAAAGTTCCTTCTATGCTTAGTAAACTAGTTACCATGACACACCACATAAAGTAATCTTACCTCCATATACTTGTTCAGATATTCGGGTGCTGAGGTATGACAAATCCAAGTTTTCTAAAGCTTCTTAACCTATGCTTAGAAAACTAGTTACCATGACACACCACATAAACTAATCTTACCTCCATATACTTGTTCAGACATTCGGTTACTGAGATATGACAAATCCAAGTTTCCTAAAGATTCTTAACCTATGCTTAGTAAAGTAGTTACCATGACACACCACATAAACAAATCTTACCTCCATATACTTGTTCAGACATTCGGGTACTGAGGTATGACTTGATTTTTCTAACTTCACGATCAAGGCAGAGAAGTTCAAGATCTTGATGTGCCTTGTAAAGGATTGTCAGCCCAGGAGATTCATATATTCCTCTTGACTAATATGAGGTGAAGGGATCATAGTTAGAAAATAATTATCAAATTTATAATGAGTCATTTTTTCAAATTAGCAAAATCAATCCACCACATTCTTGGTTAAGAGTTATAAGATAAAACACTAAAATGAAAATGAATAGTTACAAAATTAAAATATAAAAATATAAAAATAATCGTCTCCAGTAAAGTATAAATATTAAATATTAATGGAAAAAGCAAGGGAATAGTTACCCAGCTATATGTCTACATTGCAAAGAATACATGTAGATTTTACGCAAAAGATACTACACACTCTCTCTGTACAAATATACAAACCTTGAGACCAATGAATCTGTTTTCCACAATATCAATCCTTCCCACACCATGTTTGGAACCAACACGATTGCAAGTTGTAAATATCTCCAAAGGATTCGTTACATGAGTAGCATCTCCTGTCAATGAAACACTGATAGGGACTCCTACCAGAAAACATCGTTTTACATTAGTAGGTAACAGCACTGGACTCATATGTTTACTAATTTTAAGAATAATGATTATAATTTTTTAACACACACACACACACACACACACACACACACACACACACACACACACACAAGGGTAAGTATCACTAAGTCTAAAAATGGAACCGATCAGGAGACGGGAAGATACGAGCTTTGGGCTCTTTCCCGTAAACACAATTAGGTAATCACACACACACACACACACACACACATGGCAGGGGAGACTTGAAGAAAATAAAGCTAGGGTTGTAGACCTGATAAGAAAGCTTGGAGTAGTATGTGGTCCTGAGGATATTGTAAACATACACCAACTAGGTAAATATTCGAGGGAAGGAAAGCCGAGACCAACAAAAGTAACCTTTGAGAGAGGGGAAACATGTAGGGAAATATTGTTGAGAAAAAAAAGTCTAAAAGACCTTCAAGAATTCAAAGAAGTGTTCATTAGACGATACAGAACACAGGAAGAGATGGGAAAGATCAAAAACTTGTTGCAAGAGGCAAGAAGGTTAAATGATGAAAGAAATGAAGAAGAGAAGAAAAATTTTCATTACAGAGTTCTTCCAGACAAAGGGGAGATAAAGAAGATAATGACAGAAGATCAGGGGATGGGGCCTCATTAAGATTGTTATACACAAATGCAGATGGATTAGCTGGTAAGGCAGTAGAATTAAAAGATAGGATTCACAACAGTAAGGTAGATATAGTAGCAATTACAGAGACTAAGTTGAGTGAGGACATAAACAGTGTCACAGTTTTTCCTAAGGGCTTCAGAATACTAAGGGTTGAAAGATCTGAGAGGACTGGTGGAGGGATAGCACTGCTCATAAGTGAAAGGATTCAAGTCGAAGAAATAAACTTGGCTATAGAAAGTGAGTTCAAGGAATTTCTTGTTGCTCGCATAAATACTGGGTCAGAGAGCATTATAATAACTGTTGTATACAACCCACCAAGGAACCAAAATAGGCTTGGAGTTTATGAGGAAAGTCATATAGGTACTATTGAAGTCATAAACTCAGTTGTTAACATGGCACGGGAAAAAAAAATGTAGGATTTTGATTATGGGAGATTTTAATCATAAAGAGATAGATTGGATAAATCTTGACCCACACAGTGGTGAGGACTCATTCGGGGCAAGATTCCTAGATTGCGTACAAGGGAATTTCCTACACCAACATGTAATGGAACCAACAAGGGCCAGGGGTGGGGATGAGCCATCACTACTTGATCTAGTGTTCACAGATAATGTGTTGGATATTGAAAAAAATTGAGTATGAACCACCAATTGGAAAGAGTGACCACTGTGTGTTGTTGATGGAGTATATTATTGAAGATATTCTTCCTGAGAGTAGAGGCACTGAGGACATGAGGAGGAACTATCCGAAAGGAGATTACATCAAAATGAATGAGCTTTTTGCAGTTAATGACTGGAGAACCTTATTTTACAACAAATCTGTACAAGAAATGTATGACATCTTTTGTGAGAAATATGGGAAGATAGTAGATTGCTGCATACCTGTCACCAAAGTAGGTGTAAGTCATGCCAGAGAGAAATGGTTCGATAATGGGTGTAAAAGAGCTAAGGAGTGGAAAGACAAATGCTGGAAAAGGTATAGGAGGAGAAAAAACATAAATGCCTGGCAAATCTACAAAAGAGCAAGAAATGTCTACCTAAGTAAAAGGAGAGAGGCAGAGAAAGACTATGAGAGGGACATCACCAGGAAGGCTAAAGAAAATCCCAAGCTTTTCCACAGCTTTATCAGAGGAAGAAAGCATTTGACACTGTTCCACATGGGAGACTTATTAGGAAGCTGCAATCAATGGCTAGAATAGGTGGAAATGTTTTGGAATGGATAAAAACTTACTTAGAAGGAAGGGAACAGAGGGTTAGAGTAAGACACTCAGTGTCTGAATGGAGAAAAGTTAGTAGTGGAGTTCCACAAGGTTCAGTTTTAGGGCCACTTTTGTTCCTTGTATATGTAAATGACCTACCAGAGTCTGTAAATTCATTCATGAATACGTTTGCAGATGATGCAAAGATTGTGAAGAAAGTAAAAAACGAGAACAATGGCAGAGAACTTCAGGAGGATCTAAATAATCTGCATGAGTGGTCAGAAAAGTGGCTAATGAAATTCAATACTTCAAAATGTAAGGTAATGAGAATGGGTACAAGTGCAAGAAGGCCCAAGCTTGACTACTCGGTGGCTGGAGTACAACTTCAAGAGACAGAAAATGAGAGAGATCCAGGAGTAAACATACTGGCAGATTTGTCTCTAGAAATACATATAAATGGCATAGTAAGGGCAGCATATGCATTCTTATCAAATGTAAGGGTAGCCTTCAGGCACATGGACAAGGAAATGTTCAGAAATATTTAAGTAACCTATGTGAGGCCAAAACTCGAATATGCAACCCCCTTTTGGAATCCGCACTTGAAGAAGCACATAGCTAAGCTTGAAAAAGTTCAAAGACATGCCACGAAACTGGTGCCAGAAATACGCAATCTCAGTTATGATGAGAGGCTGAGGGAATTAGACTTACCATCACTCGAAGCTAGAAAAGTAAGGGGGGATATGGTGACAGTCTTTAAATTCCTTCATGGTTATGATAGAGTGGATAGGGATCGATATTTTGATATGACTGGCTCTAGAACTAGAGGTCATAGTTTGAAGCTTCGTAAGAAAACTTGTTTGCAGGATGTAAGGAAATACTTTTTCAGTGTAAGAGTAGTTGATAATTGGAATTGGCTAAGCGAGGAGGTAGTTAATGCTATCTCAATCCATAGTTTTAAGGACAGGTATGATAAGTATGACTAAGTATAAAATGGAACCGATCAGGAGACGGGAAGATACGAGCTTTGGGCTCTTTCCCGTAAACACAAATAGGTAATCACACACACACACACACACACACACACACACACACACACACACACACACACACAAACACACACACTTAATCTCTCATGGGAGAAAACGTGTAGGATTTTGATTATGGGAGATTTTATTCAAAGAGAGATAGATAGGATAAATCTTGGCCCACTCAGTGTGGAGGACTCATTTGGGGCAAGATTCCTAAGACTGTGTACAAGGGAATATCCTACACTAACATGTACTGGAACCAACGAGAGCCAGGGGTGGGAATGAGCCATCGCTGCTTGATCTAGTATTCACACATAATGTGTTGGATATTGAAAAAATGGAAAAAGTGAGCCTCCTGGCTAGTACAGCGGTAACGCGCTGGCCTCGCATTCGCAAGGTCGACAGATCACGCCTCGTCCAGGCAAGAGAATTTAAGCTGATTACTGGGGAGGTTGCTGCTGTGACTGGGTACCTCAGTGAGGGGTTGGGGCCTGTGCCGGTTGGCGACCGCCCTAAGGGTCCTCCATGACCTGTTCCACTCATCCTTGGGTGGAAAATCTAAAACAACATGGAAAAAGTGAACACTGTGTGTTGTTGATGCAGTATATAATCGAAGATGTTCTATCTGAAAGTAGGAGCACTAAGAAGGACAAGAGGAGGAACTCATTTATATTTTCCATACATACAGACCATCTCAGTACTCTCTGATTTAGCTTATTGGGTTTTCTACCATCGCTCATTCTAAATGTAAGGGAATCATATTTAGAGAAACAGACGGTTTTTCACTCATCTAAAAATACAGTTCAGAATCAGGAATATGTAAGATAAGTTTATTGAGTTTAGTAACAGGTACATGATATCACTGTCTTCTGTGTTAGAGATCAGTAGTCATAGGTTATGGTACGCATCTTTAGAGTTTAAGAAGAAAAAAACAGAAAAATAAAAACAGAAAGAGCACTTTAAAACATGAACAAGTGGGTGCCATAATTTTGGAATTATGTTACAAAATAATTTTCTAGTTTTGCAATATACAATTTCTAGTCCTGAAAGGAAGCATTTAATAACCTCACGAGACCACTGTAACTACCGTGAAAAAAGCTTGGGTCTTATAAGGTAAAATCTGAAAAATGTAAAAAAAAATATATCATCTCCACTACATAATCAGAAATTAACTAGGAGATGGAGAGTTACTCCAACCACTGTGCAAAACGACTGGGTGTTATGAGCTACAATTTAAAAATATGTACTACACATACATCCTATTTAGTACATAATAAAAAAAGAAACACGGGATCTTTCCCATGAAAACAATTAGGTAAATACAAAATTCTATGATTAACAGAGTCATCAACCTACCAGCTTTAAATCCAACTTTAAGAACTTCAGGAGTATCAGGAGCTTTCTCAGGATCTGTGGTCATCTGGAATATTCCTTCTGGTGGGTGTGTTGCTGGGTTTTCAAGTATGCCAGATTCATAGCTAATGGGAAATTAAAATAAGATTACTTTATATTCATTACTATAAGTGCCAAAAACTCTCTGCAAATTAAATCAAGAATTTATGTATCATTGTATCGAAATCAAGTAGTCTTTGACCACTTTATCCTGCAGAGAAGATTTCTTAAGAAGATTCAAACTATGACCTCTAGCTCTAGAACCAGCCATATCAAAATATCACTCTCTGTCCACGATTTCAAGACCATGAATGAATTAAAAAACCGTCACCATATCCTCCCCTTTTCCTTCTAGTCTCAAGTGATGGTAAGTCTAACACCTTCAGCCTCTCCTCATAACATGGGTTGCGTATCTCTGTCACCAATTTCGTAGCATATATTTGAACTTTTTACAGCTTAATTGTGTGCTTTCTCAAGTGAGGATTCCAAGAGGGTGCTGCATATTCAAGCTTTTGGCCTCATATTAGGGACATAAATATTACTAAACATTTCCATGTGAAAGCATATGCAGCCTTTACTATACAATTTATATGCTTTTCCAGAGACAGATTTGCCAATATATATACCCTAGACGTCTCTCGTTCTCTTTCTATTGAAGTTCTGCGCCTACTACTGAGTATCCAAATTTGGGCCTTCTTGCACTCTTGTCCATTCTAATTTCTTACATGCTGTGGTATTGAATATCATTGGCCACTTTCCTGACCACTTGTGCATATTAGTTAGGTCTTCCTAAAGTTCTCTACCACTGTACTCATCTTTAACTCTTTTCACATTCTTTGCATCATCTGGAAACACATTCAAAAGTGCATCTACAGACTCTGGTAGGTCATTTACATATACAAGTAACAAAACTGGTCCTAAAATTGATCCCTGGGGAGCCCCACTACTAAAATTTTTCCATTCAGACACAGAATGTCTTACTCTAACCATATGTTCCCTTCCTTTAAAACAATTTTTGCCCACTCAAAGATAATTCCACATTTTCTTGGCATTACTTGCAACTTCTTAGTAAATCTTATTAGTGGGATTGCATCAAATGCATTTTGAAAATATAAGAAGATACAATCATTCTGGCCTTCTCTTGTAAGATCTGGCTTACTTCATCATGAGATTTCAGTAAGTTTGTCACAGTAGACTTGCCTTCTCTGACAAAAAGTTGAAGAACTCCAAGTGAAGAGAGATGGGTTTTCCTAGTAACTTTTCCATAACTATGCAAACTATGCTGGTCAAGGAAACAGGCCTATGTTTAGAGCTGTGTCACTCCTTCCATTTTTAAAGATATATACCACGTTCACTTTTTCCAGCAACTTGGAATCTCCCCTGACTCCAGCAACTTATCAAATATGAAGCAAAGCACCACCAATAATGGATTAACACACTTTTTATGTACGTAAGGGGATATGTCATCAATCCCCATAGCTCTATGAACATCTAACTACATCAATAATTTGCATACATTTGTACCTGAAAAGGTGATGTTCTCTAATACTGGCTAATGATCTCTTATCTCTGCAATGTGAGAAGGTGGAGTGTTTTTTACTGAAAATACTAACTGACACTCCTTGTTCAATTCTTCGCAGATCTTTTTATCTGTCACAGTAATGCTTCCATCTGCCCTCTTTAACTTTAAAACTTGTTCTTTGACCCTTAAAGTCCCTCTGACAAATCTGTGGAAAAGCTTGGAAATTTCTTTAGCTGTCCTGGTAATATTTCTCTCATATCCCCTCTCCGACTTTATTCATTGAATTGGGTAATGTCTGGCAGGCAGTTACACTTTTTCTCTTCCTATACTTATTCCAAAAATTCTCACTTCGCTCCTTAGCTCTCTTATTGAACCATTTCTCTCTAGCATTAATAAGTCCAATCATGGTTTCTGGTATGCATAAGGGTGTGTATGTGTGTGTATATGTGTTTGTGTGTGTGTGCAAGCGTGTGTGCATATGTGAGTAGAACTGAGCATGTGAATAAGACCTATGAAAAACTTCTAAAAGTAAACAAAAATATATTTTAAGTCTTGGTAAAAACAAATTTTGAGCTGTTCTATATGTAACTTGACACATATCTAACCTTATATGTATCATGTTGGCATCAATGCTCCATGGAGCTTTGGGAGTAACAGGCAGAGGTATATTATGCTGACGAGCATACTCAAAGAGTTCCTTCCTTCCTGGAAAGCGATCATAAAACTTGGGGTCCTTCCAAGGAGCTATAATCTGAGAAAAGGCATACTAGTCAAGATTACAGAACAATGAAATATTAACACTTTGCTTTATAAAATGATGTTCTTAATGATTATATTACTGGCACATATGATGTGTAGCACAGCACTGGATTGACATTTAATGTTTTTGATCACAAAATCACTGGCACATATGATGTGTGGCACAGCACTGGAGTGACATTTAATGTTTGTGATCTCAAAATCACTGGCACATATGATGTGTGGCACAGCACTGGATCGACAGTTAATGGTTTTGATCACAAATTCCCTGGCACATATAATGTGTGGCACAGCATTGGATAGACATTTAATGTTTTTGATCACAAAATCACTGGCACATATGATGTGTGGCACAGCAATGGACTGTCATCTAATGTTTTTGATCACAAAATCACTGGCATATATAATGTGTGACACAGCACTGGATTGACATTTTATGTTTGTGATCACAAAATCACTGGCACATATGATGTGTGGCACAGTACTGGTCTGACATTTATTGCTATTGATCACAAAATAACATCCACACATGATGTTTGGCACAATACTGGTCTGACATTTGCTGCTTTTGATCACAAATTCATATTTGACTAGTCACATTCAAAAAAAATTTAGGATCTCTGATCGTAGCCTCATATCTTTGTCAAAATTTATTCTAAAAGGCTTAATAACTTTTCAAAACGAGGGGATATAATGAAATGGACTTCTGATTGGAAGAAAAAAAATAGATATGTAAGAAAACTTGAATATCACACCAGAGGATAAAATTTTCATGCAATTCTTTGAAATGAAAAACTACCAAACCAGATTTACAAAATAAGAAAAAAATATTGCAAAGCAATATTTAAAAAAACTCGAAAATGAAATTAAAAATATAAAATTAAAGGTAAAATGCTCAAATAAAAGACTTGGTAAAACAAGGGAAATTAAATGAGTAGACAATAATATATGAGAAAACAATAATCAATATTAAACACTGCAATCTTTCTCATATATGTTCAATACCTAAAGATGGCTGTCCTTTAAAAGCAAGTGCAGAAAATAGAGTGTAGAGCTTCTGATTGAAAATTTACACCACAAGAACAGTGAATAGCAGAATGAACAAAATGCAGCCATTAAATGTAGATAATATCAAAGGCAATAAATAGTAGCTGAAGAGATACCAATGGATTGTACTATTCTCCAGTGGTTCCTCCTACTTATTATGCCAGGAAGAAGAGATTGCAAGAAATACAAAGTTACACAAAAATATTTGAGAGAAAATCTGAAGGCATTATTTTCAATGAATCAAAAGTTTAACTAATTATGAGAGATATTATGAATGTGGTAAATAAAATGTAGAATAAGAAAAAATCTTAATATCAAGCCTTAAGAAGAATAAAGAATCTATCTATCTACCTTGGCTGTCTCCGCCAATTGGGAGGTAGCCGACATAAAAATAAAATAAGGGGATTACTTTGCTCTATGGGCAATGACGAGGGAGCTAGCGACCGTTCAGATGGCACTGCTGGAGTGCCACAGAATAAATAGTACAAATATACTTGTCAAAGTTTTTAAAGCCAGTTAAAGACTTAAAATGAGAAAATTGAAAAAGAGTAATTTGTAAATTGGTAATAGTCCACCACATTGAATAATAATTTCTTTATATGCAAGAGCCATAATATTCCTTATTTGGGAGGTGTCTGAGTCAAATCAAAATACTCTATTCTTTGTAGGAGAAATTACAAAAGAGGGGATTCCCAGTCCTCTTACTCCACAAGATTTAGTAGACTTTTATGACATTTAGGGAAACATGGAGGAGGTATTCTAGCCCCCCCCCCTTTAAGCAACATCCTCTCTGGACTAGCACAATATAGCTCCAGTGTCATGATGCATATTCTTCAAGACTTCGCCATGCAATAAAATCCTGTTAGCAGGAGAAAGCATAATCACAAGTGCCAAAAAATCCTATTATGAAGTGCATTAAAAGTGCCAATGCTACACTGCCCATGATGTACTTATAATTAAAATGGCATTCCTTTCTAGATGAGTTCTCAAAATTTTCATGTATTCGTGTGTGTGTGTGTGATTACCTAATTGTGATTACCTAATTGTGTTTACGGGAAAGAGCCCAAAGCTCGTATCTTCCCGTCTCCTGATCGGTTCCATTTTAGACTTAGTGATACTTATCGTACCTGTCCTTAAAACTATGGATTGAGATAGCATTAAATACCTCCTCGCTTAGCCAATTCCAATTATCAACTACTCTTACACTGAAAAAGTATTTCCTTACATCCTGCAAAGAAGTTTTCTTACGAAACTTCAAACTATGACCTCTAGTTCTAGAGCCAGCCATATCGAAATATCGATCCCTATCCACTCTATCATAACCATGAAGGAATTTAAAGACTGTCACCATATCCCCCCTCACTCTTCTAGCTTCGAGTGATGGCAAGTCTAATTCCCTCAGCCTCTCATCATAACTGAGATTGCGTATTTCTGGCACCAGTTTCGTGGCATGTCTTTGAACTTTTTCAAGCTTAGCTATGTGCTTTTTCAAGTGCGGATTCCAAAAGGGGGCTGCATATTCGAGTTTTGGCCTCACATAGGTTACATAAATATTTCTGAACATTTCCTTGTCCATGTGCCTGAAGGCTACCCTTACATTTGATAAGAATGCATATGCTGCCCTTACTACGCCATTTATATGTATTTCTGGAGACAAATCTGCCAGTATGTTTACTCCTAGATCTCTCTCATTTTCTGTCTCTTGAAGCTGTACTCCAGCCACCGAGTAGTCAAGCTTGGGCCTTCTTGCACTTGTACCCATTCTCATTACCTTACATTTTGAGGTATTGAATTTCATTAGCCACTTTTCTGACCACTCATGCAGATTATTTAGATCCTCCTGAAGTTCTCTACCATTGTTCTCGTTTTTTACTTTCTTCACAATCTTTGCATCATCTGCAAACATATTCATGAATGAATTTACAGACTCTGGTAGGTCATTTACATACACAAGGAACAAAAGTGGCCCCAAAACTGATCCCTGTGGAACTCCACTACTAACTCTTCTCCATTCAGACACTGAGTGTCTTACTCTAACCCTCTGTTCCCTTCCTTTTAAGTAAGTTTTTATCCATTCCAAAACATTTCCACCTATTCTAGCCATTGAGTGCAGCTTCCTAATAAGTCTCCCATGTGGAACAGTGTCAAACGCTTTTTGGAAGTCTAGGAATATGCAATCTGCCCAGCCCTCTCTTTCCTGTAAGATTTGGCTTACCTCATCATAAAATTCTAATAAGTTTGTTACTGTTGATCTACCTTCTCTGAAGCCATGTTGCCTCACTGACAAAAAGTTGAAGGATTCCAAGTGAAGAGAGATATGTTTCCTTAGTAGTTTCTCCATAACTTTGCAAACTATGCTGGTCAAGGAAACTGGTCTATAGTTCAGAGCCGTATCCCTCCTTCCCTTTTTGAAGATAGGTATCACATTTGCTTGTTTCCAGCATCTTGGAATCTCCCCCGACTCCAGTGACTCCTTAAATATGATACTTAGTGCCACTGATATTGTGTTTGCGCATTTTTTAAGCACATGAGGGGATATGTCATCAGGACCTGTAGCTTTATGAACATCTAAATCCATCAGCGCTTTGCATACCTCTGTGGCTGTAAGGTTGATGTTCTCTAATACCGGCCCTTGAGCTTCTATCACTGCAATCTGAGGGGGTGGGGTATTTTCTACTGTAAATACTGACTGAAACTCCTTGTTCAATTCTTTGCAGATCTCTTCGTCCGTCTCAGTGATGCTTCCATCCGCTCTCTTTAGCCTTAAAACCTGTTCTTTTACCTTCAGTTTTCCTCTGATAAAGCTGTGGAAAAGCTTGGGATTTTCTTTAGCCTTCCTGGTGATGTCCCTCTCATAATCTCTCTCTGCCTCTCTCCTTTTACTTAGGTAGTCATTTCTTGCTCTTTTGTAGGTTTGCCAGGCATTTATGTTTTTTCTCCTCCTATACCTTTTCCAGCATTTGTCTCTCCACTCCTTAGCTCTTTTACACCCATTATCGAACCATTTCTCTCTGGTATGAATTACACCTACTTTGGTGACAGGTATGCAGCAATCTACTATCTTCCCATATTTCTCACAAAAGATGTCATACATTTCTTGTACAGATTTGTTGTAAAATAAGGTTCTCCAGTCAATAACTGCAAAAAGCTCATTCATTTTGATGTAATCTCCTTTCGGATAGTTCCTCCTCATGTCCTCAGTGCCTCTACTCTCAGGAAGAATATCTTCAATGATATACTCCATCAACAACACACAGTGGTCACTCTTTCCAATTGGTGGTTCATACTCAATTTTTTCAATATCCAACACATTATCTGTGAACACTAGATCAAGTAGTGATGGCTCATCCCCACCCCTGGCTCTTGTTGGTTCCATTACATGTTGGTGTAGGAAATTCCCTTGTACGCAATCTAGGAATCTTGCCCCGAATGAGTCCTCACCACTGTGTGGGTCAAGATTTTGTGTGTGTGTGTGTGTGTGTGTGTTCATTAATACTTAAAATATGCAATATCAATATTTATTGTCTATATTGGTATACAGAAATTGCTTGTATCGTGGGTTCCCTGCGCTTACTCTCTGTGTTTTGATTCTTTAAATATAATTAGAGATATTGGAGTTCCATACTTTCCATGTCCCAGTTTCTGCTCCCGAGCATAAATAAAATGACCCTGTACAAGCTCCTTGATAATCTAAGTATTGAAAACAAAGCTGCTTATGTAATGAAAAAAAAATCAGCAAATAACATGCTTAAAGTGGGAATTTTTTCAATACCAAAACTCACCACGCAATTTGACGTATCACAGCTGAAGATCAAATGAAATGGAAGTGAAAGGCGTTACCCTAATATTCACATATCAACATGTGGGATAATATATATATATGCCCTTCATATTCAAGTCGGATTCCTATGACACTATACATACATACATACACACACATATATATATATATATATATATATATATATATATATATATATATATATATATATATATATATATATATATATATATATATTTTTTTTTTTTTTTTTTTTTTTTTTTTCAAAAATACGAAATCCGATTAGGGAAACCATGACAGTAAAAAAATATGTCATGGCATTTATAAATATATTCATGACTCATACATGAAATCTGGAATGCGGTAATGATGTATGGTGATATATTTCTTATATTCCTCGTAATCATTAATATATGAATAGGTACAGCAATAAAACTTTCACAGATGGAAGCCCCACAGTAGGCTACTGACCTTGATGTCTGGTGTTAAAGCGTAGCATCCAAGTTCAAAGCGAATTTGGTCATTTCCTTTTCCAGTTGCGCCGTGACAAACATAACCTGTTTGAGCATTTAAATGGCTTAAAGTCTGACTCTTAAATGACGCTTTCCAAGTCATGTATATGAAATTGAAAATTATACAGGTAAAACTTAAAATGTGGTCGGTTTTACGTCACGGCCTCCCTGTTCAATTAAGGGCTAGGACGGTGCCATCTTGCTATGAGCTATGGTTTTGGCAAGTGCAAGCGTTACCCTGAGTGAATGCCCTTTCTAACCTCAGCCCGTGGCGAGCTGCGAGCCCACGACCTAATGAATCAAAGTTACGAGCTTTACCACTTGGCCCCAAAATGCTCAACAAATATCAAATGCTTTAAATTGTTACATTAAAATTATGCTTTCCACAGTAGTATTCTAATAATAAAATCATATTTGTGAAATTGCATTTTTTTAATGATTGTGAGACCAGGACGGGACAAAAAAAAAAATAATAAATCTGCCCTCATCGGACCTGGACACGAAGAATACATTGAAGAGAAATAGAGATGGGGAGTGTTGTGACTTATCAGATGTGAAGGGATAATAGGAGCTGTGCAACGAATATCCAAGAATATTCGGTGTTGATGTAGGCATAGAAAAAGAACAGTAACTGGTAAGGGTAAAACTTAAAATAGTTAACAAACTGTAACAACACATAGACCAAAGTTTTAACTGGTTAAGAGATACATTACACAAAATAATCTTTTATCAAAAGAAATAGATGGATCAGATGGATGGACGTGGTGGGGAGGGATATGGTTGAAGTTGGATTGGAGGAGGGAGATGCAAGGGATAGGAACAAGTGGAGGAACTTGACTCGAGCGGCCGACCTTGCTAATCAGTGGGATTAATAAGGTCGAACGAAGAAGAAGAAGAAAAGAAACAGTACTACTAACCAGCATTAAACTTCCTGGCGGTTTTGATGAGCCCTCGAACTATACATGGTCTTGCTAGAGACGTTCCAAGGAGATATCGGTCCTCGTAGATGAGTCCAGCTCTCACAGCTGGCCACACAAAATCTTCAACTAATTCTCGTTTCTGATCTTCAATAACAACCTATTAAAATGAGATACTTTAGAGGGATCGGGATCAAAACAATAATAAAATCTACGTCATGTTCAATATAGTTCCGGTTTTACGTCACGAACTCCCTCTTCTACCAAGGGCTAGGACGGTTGCCTTCTTGCAAAGGACTTGTTTTGGCAGATGTAATCGTTACTCTGAGTGCATGCCCTTGTTAACCTCAGACCGTGATCGGGGCATGAACCCTCGACCTGACGCCTCAAAGTCGCGGACGATACCGCTTGAGCCACGGTTCAATATAGCTGTGCACTATAAATTGCAAATAAAATCATTATTATACAATAAAAATGAAAATAATGCTACAAGGTAATGGAAAACCTAAGGATGTAATAAAATAATGTTCTTACTTTCATATATACATTGGCTATAATCCCCCTTGTAAGGGATGGCCGAGTCAAAACACATATTCACCAGAAACCAAACATACCTCCATCACTCCTCTTAGCTCCTTATAGGAAAATGGTTCGCCACTATTTCCCTCACCACTACCCTGCTTGGGTCATCCACGGGGTAAGTAAGTTTTGCTTTCATAGTGATACAAAAATACTGTAGAAAGATCACCTGTGATAGTTTTTTTTAGGAAAGAGAAAACCAATACAAAATATTCTACAGAAAGATATATAGCAGTACTATGATCTCTTACCTCCTTAGCGCCTAGGTTCAGTGCTTTCTTTCTGGCTTCATCAAAATCTTCATCTTGACCTAAGTTGGACTAAATGAGATATTGGATTAATCTTCAAGCATAACAGTAAGTAACATACTTAGTTCCGGTTTTACGTCACGAATTCCCTTTTCAACCAAGGGCTAGGACGGTTGCCTTCTTGCAAAGGACTTGTTTTGGCAAATGTAATCGTTACCCTGAGTGCATGCCCTTGCTAACTTCAGATCGTGACGAGGTGCGAACCCTCGACCTGACGCGTCAGAGTCACGGACGCTACCATTTGAGTCACGGTGACTACAAGTAACATACTTAGTAATGTTTTTTTTTTATTACATTTAATATGTCACTGTTAATCCCCATTTTGGGGTGGCCACAGATGGACTGACACTGGGGAATTAGATTTGGATGCCCTTTCTATCACCCCGTCGTGGGCTTAAACACGGGTCCATCTCCTCCAGAGTCAAGCCCTCTGCCAATGACGCTATTCAGTAAGACACTATTTAAAATTAGGAGCAATAAGTTATTGCATTCAAAAGAAAGTTTCTGGAAATGTAAACACAGTTCACAGCTGTTGAAGGAATTGAAAACTTTTCGTGTACAAGAAATAACGATATCATAAGTGCTGACACAAAAAACTTTAAATAAGCAGAAAAAAAAAATAAAATGCAACCATTAAAGTATCAATATTATTTCTGAGAGCTGGTAACTTTATATATATATATATATATATATATATATATATATATATATATATATATATATATATATATATATATATATATATATATATATATATATATATATATATATAATTTACCATAAATGCCACAACTTCGTATTCCTGTTCAAGCAGCCAGACAAGTATACAAGAAGTATCCAAACCTCCTGAATAGGCCAATACCACTGTTCCCTTACTCATTGTGCTTATCTGAAACAGACACAAGAAATTATATTACGTATAGTCTGATGAATATCTGAAGAGTAGGCCTTGTACCAACACACCTAAGAATGAATGATCCTTGTGAGAAAAGACTAATTTCATCACAAACTCTGAGTGAAATTTGATAATTAATTACTATAGTTTATATTTTTATCTTACTCAACATGTAACAGACAAAAATATTTACCATATTGGCAAAATATACTAAAAGTTTTTTAAAGAATGCTGGCAACATGTAGCTGTTGCATGATAAGAAAATTATTGCTACTGTGTTCTCACATATATCTAGATTTAAGAATGACTTAAAAAAATACTCTTCAGGAAACTGTTGACATATGTTATTCATAAAATATTACATATAGTTAATGAGCAAAATCCAGACTTTGTAGTCCTAAAATTGACAAACAAAGACACAGTTTTCCATGGCATACTAGTCGTATACCAAGCCTTTCTTTCTGATTTGATTCGTTCTGCTTTTATTACTGGCAGGAATTACATTATTGCTCAGATTCGAAGGTCCAAAGCTTCCTTTAGAAGAAGGAAAGTTGATGACCTTAACTTCTCTCTCACAGATAAATGTTTCTGGTCCTTAGCCAAAAACCTCTACAGGAACTTCTGTAACTCAAGCTTTCCCCATCTCATTCGTCCTGATGATTATATAGCTTGGTCTCCCACTGTAAAAAGCCACTCTCTTTGACTCATTTTTCTGCCAACTTTCTGTAAGCAATTCTGGCCACCCATTCCTCATATTTTATCCCTTTCTAATCCTATGCCTTCCCTTATTCTCTCTTCTCACAAAGGCCCTAAAGCTTTTTTGCTCTTAAATGACAAACAAGGAGCCTTGTCCCGATGGTATCCCAGCAAGGTTCCTTAAGGAGATTGCAGATGAACAGGCTCCCGTGCTTTGCCGTCTTTTTCACCTCATTCTCTCAACTGGTTTCTAACCATCATCTTGAAAGCACGCTCTAGTTCAGCCTGTTCCTAAGGAGGGTGCCCACTCTATTCCTTCCAACGATTGACTAATTGGCCTAACCTCTGCTGTCACTAAAGGATTCGAAACTTCGCTCAATTCTCTCTTCTTGAAACTTGAATCTTACTTTTTTATTTCCGATCACCAGTACGGCTTCCACATGGCAAGATCCAATGGTGACCACCTGTCCTTGATATCTCTAGTGCTTTTGACAGTCTTCCACAAGGCTCTGTTGGCCAAACTTCCAGTTTATGATATTACCCCTTCTCTCTGTTCTCTGATTTCCAATTTTCTTTCTTATAGGGGGTTTACACGGTCAAACGGTTCGTCGATCGCAGTTCGACAGACAAGTGTTTGAAGTGATGTTCGAACGTGTGAACGGGGTAGTTGGTTGTCGAACACGTTCGACGAACACGTTCGACAAACGTGTTCGACAACCAAGTACCCCGTTCAAACGTTTGAACATCACTTAAAAACACTTGTCTGTCGAACCGCGTTCGACGAACCGTTTGACCGTGTAGACCCCCCCTTTACTGTTTCATATCTGTGGTTGTTGACGGTGCAACATCTAGCTAATTCCTGGTTAACCGTATTGTTCGTCAGGACTCTGTTCTTTCATATACGATTTTCGTTCATTTCATCAATAATCTTTTCCAGTTCCCATCCCTCTCTCTTCTCCACGCCTTTGCTGACGATTCTACATTTCAATTTTCCTCTGTCTTCTCTTCAACACCATGATTAGTTACAGCAGGCAAAAGTAAATCAGTGATAAGTTAATTACAGTAATAACGTGTACCATTAGGATAGGTTAATTATAGTAATCAAGTGTATCTCTTAAGATTGGCTAATTACTGGAAATCTAGGTATATAGATTAGTTAAAGTAATCAAATGTACCTCAAAACTAGGTTAACTCTAGGATAGGCTAATCACAGTAAGCTACAGTACCTCTAGGCTAGGTTAGTTGCTGTAAGCAATCTACTTCTAGGCTAGGTTAATTAC
The DNA here is from genome assembly GCA_037179515.1 of Halocaridina rubra. Lineage (NCBI taxonomy): Eukaryota > Metazoa > Arthropoda > Malacostraca > Decapoda > Atyidae > Halocaridina > Halocaridina rubra. Next base: position 34,615 of record JAXCGZ010004338.1, read on the forward strand.
CGAAATATGTACATAGGAAATATTGTATTATAATTCTAGGAATAATTAGTCCTATAATCTATAATTTCCTATGACTTACTGAATTTCCATGTATTGTTAATTACCGAAATATGTACAGAGGATATATTGCATTATAATTCTAGGGATAATTAGTTCAATAATCTATAATTTGCTATGACTTACTGAAGTTCCATGTATTGTTTAACACTTTCCAGCTTAATATTTCAAGAAGAGTTGGTACTGTGAGGGAACTTATGATCAGGATCATCCATTTTACTGAAGAGTGCAAATGCAATAGTCTTTAGTATTGTACTATGTGTGAAGTAAAACAATTTTTTCCCCAGAAGTAATAGGGAGCAGAGGAAGGAAATAAGACTTCTTTCGTAAGCTCATGATATGCCAATTTCTTTTAGGGTATTTGTAGTGCTTAAATTGAGTAGACTGAGAAGCAGAATAATGGAATTAATATTGATGCTTCTCTCTCTACTCGTAGCAAGAACATAGAACATAACATGTAACCTGTTATCCCATGTTATATTATTCAGTTTTGATCATCTTTATGAAGTTGTTGACTTAAATGTTACTATTTTCGGAGCTCGAAGACTTGGAACCCGCCTTTTGCCAAGAGTGGAAGAGGGTCAGGTCAGGTTAGTATATGAGCTTGGCCTTTAAGTTCAAAATCTAACCTAGCATAACCTAATGTGACCTTTCTTTACTGTTGATAAACTACTGGTTCCAATTCTGCAAGATCTCCCTATTAGCTTAGGATGATAAGATGCCGACCGCTCTCTAGAATGAATATAATCTTTCAGACAGCATAGCAATTCAAGATATAAAGATTAGATTTAGAGATTAGATGTCGGGGAGGAAACTGAGAGAAACTGATATGAATAAACTGCAGGCGAGTGCTCTAAGATTGTATAATAAAGACTGATTAACCCTAGGTAAATGTGTTGCAGTTATGGAGAGAGAGAGAGAGAGAGAGAGAGAGAGAGAGAGAGAGAGAGAGAGAGAGAGAGAGAGAGAGAGAGAGAGAGAGAGAGAGAGAGAGAGAGAGAGAGAGCAAATCTTTACAAGTATTGTTAGCCTTTTTTTTTTTTTTTTTATATTCTCCCTTGAGGGTGAGCGGACCTTTCCTTGTGGCCCGCAGGTGGGGCATTGTTAGCCATAATGTATTTTCGAATGTACTATATAATCTTGTACTGATATTAAGTAGCAGTGGGACCGAGGTAGCTTAGTGGAAAAGCTCTCATGTCGGGAAGTGATGAGCTTGATCAATGCGGATTCGATCCCGGTGTGGAGCTTTAGGGAGCCGTAATACCCCAGCTCTATCCTGTTGGTGTCCACCCCAACTGAATAGGGACTATTTGAGTGGTATTAGATGGCAAAACAAACTGACACGGTGTAGCAGTGTCTATTGAAACTTGAATCGGAATATTTCTTCTTGCATAAATATAAACAAAGGTGCCCAGAATTTTCCTTTCACCTATAAATAACTGATAGACGTATGTATTATATTCGCCTTATACATACAAACATACATACATACATACATACATACATGTTCTGCCTGAAAGTAGAGGCACTGAAGACACGAGGAGGAATTATCCAAAAAGAGATTGCATTAAAATAAATGAGCTTTTTGCAGCTATTGAGTGGAGGACCTTAATTAACAAAAAATATGTACAAGAAATGTGCGACATCTTTATTGAGGAATATGGGAAAATAGTAGATTGTTGCATACCTTCCACCAAAATAAGAGTTATTCACGCCAGAGAGAAATGGTTCAATAATGAGTGTAACAGAACTAAGGAGTGGAGAGACATATGCTGGAAAAGGTATTGGAGGAGAAAATGCATAAATGCCTGGCAGACTTATAAAAGAGCAAGAAATAATTACCTTAGTAAAAGAAGAGAGGCAGAGAGAGACTATGAATGGGATGTAACCGGGAAGGCTAAAGAAAATCCCAAACTTTTCCACAGCTTTATCAGAGGAAAACTGAAGGTAAAAGAACAGCTTTTAAAGCTAAAGACAGTGGAAGGAAGCATCACTGAGACGGATGAAGAGATCTACAAAGAACTGAACAAAGAGTTTCAGTCAGTATTTACAGTAGAAAGTACCCCATCCCCCAGACTGCAGAGATAGGAGCTCATGGGCCGGTATTAAAGAACATATTTTCAGCCACAGAGGTATGCAAAGTGCTGATGGAGTTAGATGTCCATAAAGCTACAGGTCCTGATGATATATCCCCTCATGTAGTTAAAAAATGCACAAACCCAATATCAGTGGCACTAAGTATCATATTTAAAAAGTCACTGGAGTCAGGGGAGATTCCAAGATGCCGGAAACAAGCAGACACAGTACCTATCTTCAAAAAGGGAAGGAGGGATACTGCTCTAAATTATAAACCTGTTTCCTTGATTAGCATAGTTTGCAAAGTTATGGAGAAACTACTAAGGAAACATATCTGTAGTCTCCATGGCAAAATGGTAGCGTCTGCGACTCTGAGGCGGCAGGTCGAGGATTCGCGCCCCGTCACGGACTGAGGTTAGTAAGGGTATACACTCAGGGTAACGATTACATCTGCCAAAACAAGTCCTCCGTAAGAAGGCAACCATCCTAGCCCTTAGTAGAAAAGGGAGTTCATGACGTAAAACCGAATCCATCACTAAGGAAACATATCTCTCTTCACTTGGAATCCTTCAACTTTTTGTCAGTGAGGCAACATGGGTTCAGAGAAGGTAGATCAACAGTACCAAACTTTTTAGAATTTTATGATGAGGTAAGCCGAATCTTACAGAAAAGAGAGGGCTGAACAGACAGCATATTCCCAGACTTCCTGGCACAGTCCAACATGGGAGACTTATTAAGAAGTTGCAAGTAATGGCGAGAATAGGTGGAAATATCTTGGAATGGATAAAAACTTACTTAGAAGGAAGGGAACAGAGGGTTAGAGTAAGACTCTCAGTGTTTGAATAGAGAAGAGTTAGCAGTGGGCCTCCACAGGGTTCAGTTTTAGTGCCACTTTTGTTCCTTGTATATGTAAATGACCAACCAGAGTATGTACATTCATTTATGAATATCTTTGCAGATGATGCAAAGATTGTGAAGAAATTAAGAAACGAAACCAATGGTGGAGAACTTCAGGAGGACCTAAATAGTTTGCATGAGTGGTCAGAAATGTGGCTAATGATATTCAGTACTTCATAGTGTAAGGTAAAGAGAATGGGTATAAGTGCAAGAAGGCCCAAGCTTAACTACTCAATGGCATTAGAAGAACTCCAAGATACAGTGAATGAGAAAGATCTAGAAGTAAACATACTGGCAGATTTGTCTCTAGAAATGCATATAAATGGCATAGTAAGGGCAGCATTTGCTTTCTTAGCAAATGTAAGGGTAGCCTTCAGGCACATGGACAAGGAAATGTTCAGAAATATTTATGTAACCTATGCAAGGCCAAAGCTTGAATATGCAGCCCCCTTTTGGAATCCACACTAGAAAAAGCATGTACTTAAGCTGGAAAAAGTTCAGAGACTTGCCATGAAACTGGTGCTAGAAATACGCAATCTCAGTTATGATGAGAGGCTGAGGGAATTAGACTTACCCTCGCTCGAAGCTAAAACAATGAGGGGGGATATGGTGACGGTTTTTAAATTCCTTCATGGTTATGAGAGAGTGGACAGAAAGCGATATTTTGATTTGGTTGGCACTAGAACTAGAGGTCATAGTTTGAAGCTCCATAAGAAAACTTCTTTGCTGGATATATGGAAGTACTTTTTTTTAGTGTAAGAGTAGTTTAAAATTGGAATTCGCTATGCGAGGAGGTAGTTAATGCTAACTCAATTCATAGTTTTAAGGACAGGTATGATAAGTATCACAGAGTACAAAAATAGAACCGACTAGGAGACGGGGAGTTACAAGCACTGGGCTCTTCCCCGTAAGCACAATTATATATATATATATATATATATATATATATATATATATATATATATATATATATATATATATATATATATATATATATATATATATATATAAACTAAGTACAAACTGTTAGCATACAGCATTACATAGTAAGGAAGCCCATCAGTGAAACAAACCTTATAAAACAATGCTATATTTCGGATCCTGACTGGATCCCTTCTCAAGCACAACTCAAACACATTTGTGCTTGAGAAGGGATCCAGTTAGGATCCAAATTATAGCATTTCTTTATAAGTTTTGTTTCACTGATGGGCTTCCTTACTATATATATATATATATATATATATATATATATATATATATATATATATATATATATATATATATATATATATATATAGTGTGTGTGTGTGTGTGTGTGTGTGTGTGTGTGTGTGTGTGTGTGTGTGTGTGTGTGTGTGTGTGTGTGTGTGTGTGTGTGTGTGTATAATAGTAAAATTGTATTCACTAACACAAGTTAGGAGCTTTAGAAGAACCACCAAGTACGAGAACTGTGTAGTTTGTAGTGGTTTCACCTTTGATAATATACAAACAATCTTAAATACATTTGGTATGCACTTACTTGTTTACGATAAGCTGTTCCTCGATGGATGTGATAGCGGCGATCTGCCAGAGGCTTCTCTAAGCTTCCCTTTTTCTCTTCTTCTTCTTCTCTTAATCAAGAGCGTCTGGCGAATCTGTTGTACCCACGCCTCCACCCCCTAATATATTGATCAATTCCTTGTTATAATTTTGTATGAGGTTTTTGAAAGTTTAGTATAACTTAGCGATTATTAACTTGCTTTTCGTGATATATTTATTAATCAATAGTTAGATATACTGATTATTAGCACAGAATCCATGATATTACGTTGCTCGTCTGGCATGTCGATCCACTTGACAACTGCTGCCATCTGTTGATGGTGTCAAGAAACACACGTCCTCTGGGGCTTTCCAGTTCCATGAAACAGAAAAGATAAAAAGAATCTTAAGTCTACTTCACGAGAACGCTACTGGTGGCGCCATCTGATAGCATATTTGGGCAGTTTAAACTATGACTTGTCATGATGATGAAGGACTTCTTACTCTGATCTTACAGAGAATGTAGAACTTTTTAAGTGATTTTAATCACAGCTCTCTATGTGATTTTTTTATGTTTACAGTGGCAGTTATTCAATAAATTCTGAACTGTTGTTCGTGGGTTATTATGCAGTGATTAGGAACCATAAATTTTCTTAAAGTATGAACTTGATAATAGTCAAGCATTTTTTAGTTCATACATATGTATGTATGAACTCTAAAGTGCTTGACTGTTATCAAGGGGTAGCATTTTTTTTTAATTATATTGAATACTGTATATGCTTATCATAATACATAATAATAATGATAGTTAACGAATTGCTATAGATTGTTACTCAGTATTAGATAGATAGATAGATAGATAGATAGATAAATAAATAGATAGATTGATAGATTGATAGATAGATAGATAGATAGATAGATAGATAGAGAGAGAGAGAGAGAGAGAGAGAGAGAGAGAGAGAGAGAGAGAGGAGAGAGAGAGAGAGAGAGAGAGAGAGAGAGAGAGAGAGAGGGTTGACATTTTTATGACTAAATAAGAACATATTTTAGACTGGACTAATGAAGTGATTTTACATAAAACATTTAATTGTTGCATTACGATCCCATATATCTGAAATGGCCAATTGGTTCAAGAGAATAAGTCCCCCTGTTCCCAGAAACTAGCAAAAACAAATGTATAGTGTTTATCCTCTGACATCTGTTGTTTACCTCAATAGAATGTGTTTAAAATGAGTTTAATGCATCGTCAGATATTAGAAAATGTCTGTGTATAAGCAAAACACATCTTCCGTTTGATATTGTCATCTGACTATTAGGCCGCTGGAACAGACAAAATATGATCAAAGTGAATTAACATAAACATATTGTGGAAATTAATCATGTACTTGTTATGTTTTTGTACTTGTTTATTAATGGAAGCAAAAACATGGAATGGATTGCTATTCCTGCTGCAAGTTAATTGTAATTTTTTGCGACATTGCAGAAAATATTTGTCTATTTCGATAGATGATTCTGTATTTCCTAAAGCAAATTAAATCTTTTTTAATATTCCCTTAGATATATTGTTAATAATAATTATCATTATCATTTTAATTATTTTAATATTTAGCTGTGACAGCAAGTACAAAATCGGCATCATTACAACCATTTTTATTATTTTTTTTTTTATGATTGTGACACCAGGACGGGCCAAAAAATAAAATAAAACAGCCCTCATCGGGCCTGGGCACGAAAAATAAATAAAGAGAAACAGAGATGGAAAGTGTAATGACTTGTCAGATGTGATGCAGCCATTCCGATTTTTGTAGTTGACCCGTTACTATTCCAAATAATATGGCTGTCTACCATTTTATGAGTCACTATTAATCCACATTATGGGGTCTAACAGCTGGAAAATTAAAGCTGGATCCCCTTCCTAACGACCTACAGTGGGCTCGAAGATGAGTTTTTCATTTCCAAAGTCGAATGCTCTAACCATTGTGCCATCTCGGTTCCCAGCTATTCCTCATGACAATGGATCAATATTGGCTATTTAAGTATAAAATCACGTCAGTTGCGATGCAGTGCAAGTGGTCGGCGCTAAGACTCATGGCTATAATTTGGGATGCTGATACAGTTATTGGAAACTTGGCTGATATCGTCTTTTGCATTAAGATTTTTTTTTCATCTCTAATCTCGATTCTCTTTCTCTTTGCCAGAAGCTTTCATCTTTTTTTTTGTCGGTACTATTTCCATTGCTGCTCTGATGAGCTGGCAAAATGCATCCCTCCTCCTACTGGCGAGGTCACATAACACACACCAAGTGGCTTCGTCACACAGGTGCTGTGCTTCTTTCCTTCCACTTTCAGACTCATAACTCTCTCCACTTTTCTTCCTTATTCTTATGACCATTCTTTTTACATAAAACAGATCTTTCGTCAACTCAGGGCATAATCATGCCATATAACTATGCCTTCATTACTACGGCTTGTCTTTCACCCTTTCTATTTTTATCGCTTATCATTTTCTCATTTCTGCCTTATCCTTAAGTTGCTACTTTTTATTATATGCTTTTTTGGTGCCTGGGCCCTATGGGGTCAGTTTTCTTTGCCCTCCTGATGTTAATCATTAAAAAAAGTGGATGAATAGTGACATAATTAGTATTAGGAACGATGTGCCAAGAACGGGAGAATAATCTTTTCATACATTTAATATACTTTTAAAGGGAATGTGATAGAGTACTTTGAAGTGTTATGTCATACTTTTAAGGGAATGTGACAGAGTACTTTGAAGTGCTATGTCATATTTTAAAGGGCATGTGGTAGAGTACTTTGAAGTATTATGTCATACTTTTAAGGGAATGTGGGAGAGTACTTTGAAGTGTTATGTCTATTTTTAAGGGAATGTGGGAGAGTACTTTGAAAAGTTATGTCATACTTTTAAGGGAATGTGATAGAGTACTTTGAAGTGTTATATCATACTTTTAAGGGAATGTGATAAAGTGCATTGAAGTGTTGTGTCGTACTTTTAAGGGAATGTGATAGAGTACTTCGAAGTGTTATGTCATACTTTTAAAGGAATGTGATAGAGTACTTTGAAGTGTTATGTCAGTAATTAAAGTGAAGCTATTGTAGAATCGTAGAAAAGGCATAGCTGCAGTGATGACTTCAATTTTTGTTGCAGTATATTTTCTACTGGGTATGCAATTTACGTCAACAATTCAAGGGTGAAATTCGGTGATTTTTATTTGTATTTAAATGTTTGATCTTTCTGGCCTTAAGCTTTGCAAAATACAAAGGGATTAAAAACAATCTTGAAAACTTTTTGAAGTTGCAAAGATGATCAAATCCCGGAGGTTA
>JAXCGZ010004338.1:47500-50000 GCA_037179515.1 Halocaridina rubra
AAGGGAAGAAGGAGCTAGAACTTGAAATGTGAAAAGGCTTTCCTTATAGGTTAGGTTAAATTAGGTTAGGTTAAATAAGATTAGGTTAAGGTTTTCAGATGATCTGCAGAAAGTCTTTTATACTTTTCCAGCAAGGGAAGAAGTTCTTCATCTTTATGTTCTAGTTTGTAACATGATCTTTACAAAGTGGAGATTAAAAATTATCAGTGCCACTTCTGATTGCTGACTAGGTGCCATGAATCTACTTCCTAACCTAACCTAACCTAACCTAACCTGGTAGATATTTTTCCTTGTAGATAACAAGCGGAAGTAGCACCAAATTACCTCTATTTTTGGGGACCTTTTTCTAGTCCCTCCTCCCCTTTTCTATCCCATCCTAATAATGACGATGAATGTTGTTCCTCGCAAGCGTATCAGATTATTGCCACCACAGGTAAACAACTGCTAGACGTCCAAAGCCGAGCTCCACACGTGTTTGTGATAGAACTACACGAGAAATATCTTCCAGCTAGGGTTTAGAAGTAAGATATATTAATCTCTGTTTTCCTTCCTATTATCATTCTTTTGCTTGATCATAACACAAATGGGCCTGCAACGTACTCATAATTATACAACCTAACTTCACCATTACTCTTTCGGGTCCTTGATTTTTTTTTTTTTTTTAATTCAAAGAAAGGTAAATTTGATGATTAGTGCCCTAGCCCCATATATTTTCAAAAACTCTCTGTTTATGTTTCTCGAGATTATTATTTTTATTATTATTATTATTATTATTATTATTATTATTTTTATTATTATTATTATTATTATTATTATTATTATTATTATTATTATTATTATTATTATTAAAATTATTATTATTATTATTATTATTATTATTATTATTATTATTATTATTATTATTATTATTATTATTTTAGTAGTAGTAGTAGTAGTAGTAGTAGTAGTAGTAGTAGTAGTAGTAGTAGTAGTAGTATCGTTGTTGTTGCTGGACTCACGTTCCTGTGTTACCATTCTTACCCTTTGTATGTCATATCTAGCGCTGGCTTTTTTACTGAATGGTGTCCAAATAATATATATCACCTAATGGGTCTTAGCGATTGTGTAAAAGATAATCAAATTTACTGGTATTGGGAGGCCGTCGTGGGTGTGAAGTGGGCGGACAGGTTGCCCCTTATCAGCAAAAGTGGGTGGTAAAGGTATGGTAGGGGAGGAAACCAGCCCAGTAGGAACTGGTTTTCAGTGTCTCCCTCATATAATGTACCATTGCATCTTTTTGGTTTCATTTTCCCTCCGTCTCCTAACTTTTATACCCAACTGTCTTGGTTATTTCATTGTATTTTCATTATTATTATCTTTCTTTCTTTGTAGTCGCCGTGGCTCAAGCGGTAGCGTCCACGACTCTGAGGCGTCAGGTCGAGGGTTCGCTCCCCGTCACGGTCTGAGGTTAGCAAGGGCATGCACTCAGGGTAAGGATTACATCTGCCAAAACTAGTACTTCGCAAGAAGGCAACCGTCCTAGCCCTTGGTAGAAAAGGGAGACCGTGACGTAAAACCGGAACAACATTATTTTTCTTTCTTTGTGTACTTTCCATATTGATTTCTTATTTTATGGCTCGATTAAGTGGTCTTCTCTTTATCAGTATTTACATTCTTCCACTATTCATTCTTCAAAATCATCGTTTTAGTATCTCTCTTTTGTATATGAGCTTCGTCGTACACCATCCTAACTGCTCGTAACTTCCTATTTAAGCTCAAGGCTCTTGCCATATCTTACATCGTACCTTCCTTTCCTGTCTCTTTTCTTATTTTTTTTTAATCTATTTTATCGTGTTGTATCATTCTTTCATCTTTTCCAACAACTTTATGATCCTTGTATATTCTTTGTGTTCCCTTCCTTCGCCAACATAACATCCTGTCTCCAGAATTCCTGCACCGCCTCCAAAACAAGACTTGTGCAAGAACATCTGAACACCTGTTGTTGTAATTATTGTAATCTGACTTGCTTTTAGTGTTATAAGAGTATATTCTTCTTTACTGTATTTATGTTCTCTGGAAAGTATTGGCAGTGCTCAAAAACTGTGAAAATATTATAGTATTATGATAACTTTAGGGGTAAATGTCAGATTTTATAGTCTAGCATTTGCATATACTGTGGGTTAAGGCATTTCCTTTGTCTGTCCTGCTGGTATTTTTTTTTATGAGTGTGACACCGGGACAGGCAAAAACTGCCCTAATCAATAAAGGCCCGGGCACAAGAAAACACCAAGATGAAGGAAAAGAAAAAGGTTAAGGACAAGGCAGAGATGAGGTCATATCATACAGCTTGATGTTGTGACCATAATGTTGAAAATGAAATGCATGGTTGCTGGATTATGTCATTCGATTTTTAGATGGCAGTTAGTTGTTAGTACTAAAAGTTGCATGTCTCCTGTCCTTCTTTGTATGAAAATTTAATTTCAGATATATTTGTCTTTTACCTGAGATTTGAAAGTACAGA
>JAXCGZ010004339.1:5000-17500 GCA_037179515.1 Halocaridina rubra
TATATATATATATATATATATATATATATATATATATATATATATATATATATATATATATATATATATATATATATATATATATATATATATATATACATATATATATATATATATATATATATATATATATATATATATATATATATATATATATATATATATATATATATCATCAATCATATATATACATATATATATATATATATATATATATATATATATATATATATATATATATATATATATATATATATTGAACAAGATGTTCAATATAAAAATCGGAAGCCGTTGTTAATGGCATTTGAAACCATCTAGGAACTAATGAGGGAAAAAATTCTAAAAATACTTCAAACTTTTTCTCATTATCAAAAGTAACTTTCCGATGAAAATTATTAATTACGAGAAGTCTAAAGAGAAGAATTATTATCATTGAATATAACGCTATCATCTGCATTTCAGATGAAGAATGGGAGGCCCATGGCAGCACAGAAGTTCGAGGCGAAGCGGGACTGATTCTGGTACAACCGTCATGGCGAGGACGTGAGCATCCGGGTCACATGCAAGTGCGTGGAGCCGCCTCGCGAGGTAGCCATTCGCAGCTAACGCAGCAGGTGTATGTTCCCAGGAGTCAGTCACCCACAAGAGGTCGCACACGGAATAACACCCACAACTCCCCCGTCAGGTTCCGTCATGGCTCGCCTCTCCGCGCCCCCAGAGATGTCTCACCCATCAGACCTGTTCATCAGAAGAAAACTCCCCCACGCAGGCAACAACATTCTAGAGAAAGGTAATGCAAGCATTTTCTGGTAGTTTATTTGATAAATATCGCCATTTGAACACAATTTTTTTTAAGACTAATCCACCAACCCTGACGTAGTCTGACATTTATTACAGACTTTAGTTGTAATGTTAGGTTAATTTGATAAGAAAAGGAGTGGTCAGTAGTAGATATTTTCTTTTAAGTATTTCTATATTTGAATAAGAGTCACTGAACTTGTAGATCGGGACACGTGGTATTGTTTGCCTAACTACACTAGATTAGGGTGTAATTGGATTGTATTTGCACTACAGTACAAGGTTAGAGTTATCAGGACTTCCCTGAACAAGTGCCCCCACACACCTGGCCCAAAATACAATTGCCCCATTGATTCTTTAATAAAGAGAATTGCCATTGGTAAGATTTGAGTTAGGTTAAATTTTTAATTTAGGCAATTTCAATTTCGGAAATATATCATTAAAATAAAAGCAAATATCCAGGGTAAGTGGTCCTATAGGTTTAGTTTTCGTGTGGGAGCGGTTGTCTCGGGGGCAGTTGTTCTAGAGCCTAGGTTTGGTTGTAAATGGATATTAGTGGTTTCATTTCTGTCTCATCAATAAATTACAATATAATAATGCAATACAGTTTTACCGATACTGTATTATCAACATTTAAAATACCTTTTACCCATTGGTCACCAGTAATACTCCCCAATTTTGGCACATCCCACATTGATAGTATTTTTCTGGATCTCATTCGGAACCTTCATTACTTCCATACCTCAATTTAATATTAGATCTCCTTTTAAACCAATGGTAAGCTGCTTTTCATGCTTGACACTCTACAGTATATCAGGCCCTGTATATTAATAGAGACTTGAGTAGCGCAGTGGTAAGTGCTGTCGACTCGGAAAGTGTCAAACCTATATTTGAGCCCTCCGCATGGCACTAAGAAGGGCATCCAATCTTAGTTTTCCAGGTCCAACCTGTGTGTGTCTATCCCCATTCAAATGGGTATTAAATGCGACACATAAAATAGCAAAGAACATTAGCTTTTATACAACTTCATAAAGATACAGATATTATAAAAAGCTCACACTTAAGATGACATCATCACAAGTCAATTTGTAATCAAATCTCACACGAAACACTACATTCCATGATATACCATAGATCTTTATCACTTGATACTCTGTTCTTTTGTTACTTATATACATATCATATATGAAAGTTAATTTGGCATATTACAGTCATGTTACCATTCAGAGACGATTTGTTTGCTCAGTTGTTACACATGAAAGCTAGGGCCAATTCCCGAAGATTATGCTCAGACAATCTTCTCAATATGATCACTCTGTGTTTACTTCAAATAAGAATCACTCATTTTGGAATACATTATATATATATATATATATATATATATATATATATATATATATATATATATATATATATATATATATATATATATATATATATTCATTTTTTCACATATGGTAATGTGCTTATTTGATTACCGTTGGGCCCGAATGACATTGGGAGTTGAATTTTTTCACATATGGTAATGTGCTTATTTGATTACCGTTGGGCCCGAATGAAATTGGGAGTTGAATTCAGAACGAAAACAAAACCACGAGTGAGGTTTGGGAAAACTGTAATATGAACATAGTGGCATTCAGATAGAATGCGTTCATTCCTAGTATAGCAGATAAAAGCTGTAAGGTCTGTTTCCCTTTGAAGACCTTTTGTGGTGTAGTTGGTAGTGCCTTGGCATAGTAATTATATGTCCTAAGTTCAAGTCCCGGTCAGGGTAAAAATGATTCATATATATATATATATATATATATATATATATATATATATATATATATATATATATATATATATATATATATATATATATATATATATGAATTATTTTTACCCTGACCGGGACTTGAACATAGGACATATAATTACTTTGCCAAGGCACTACCAACTTCACCACAGAAGGTCGTAATATTGAAACAGACCTTACAGTTTTTATCTGCTATACTAGGAATGAATGCATTCTATCTGAATGCCACCATGTTCATATTACAGTTTCCCCAACCTCACCCGTGGTTTTGTTTTCGCACTGAATTCAACTCCCAATTCCATTCAGGCCCAACAATAATCAAATAAGCACATTACTATATGTGAAAACATGAATTATTTTTACCCCAACCGGGACTTGAACCTAGGACATATAATTACTATGCCAAGGCACTACTAACTATACCACAGAAGGTCTTAAAAGGGAAACAGACCTTACAGATTTTATCTGCTATACTAGGAATGAATGCATTCTATCTGAATGCCACTATGTTCATATTACAGTTTCCCCCAACCTCACTCGTGGTTTCGTTTTCGCATTTAATTCTACTCCCAATCTAATTCGGGACCATCAATTATCAAATAAGCACATTACCATATGTGAAAAAATGAATAATTTTTACCCTGACCGGGACTTGAGCCTAGGACACATAATTACTATGCCAAGCCGCCAACTACACCACAGAAGATCTTAAAAGGGAAACAGACCTTACAGCTTTTATCTGCTATACTAGGAATGAACGCATTCTATTTGAATGCCACTATGTTCATATTACAGTTTCCCCCAACCTCACTCGTGGTTTTGTTTTCGCATTTAATTCAACTCCCTATCTAATTCGGGACCAACAATAATCAAATAAACACATTACCATATGTGAAAACATGAATAATTTTTACCCCGACCGGGATTTGAACCTAGGACATATAATTACTATGCCAAGGTGCTACCAACTACACCACAAAAGGTCTTAAGAGGGAAACAGACCTTACAGCTTTTATCTGCTATACTAGGAATGAACGCATTCTATCTGGATGCCACTATGTTCATATTACAGTCTCCCCCAACGTCTCTCATGGTTTCATTTTCTCATTTAATTCAACTCCCAATCTCATTCGGGACCAACAATAATCAAATAAGCACATTACCATATGTGAAAAAATGAATAATTTTTATCCTGACCGGGACTTGAACATAGAAAATATAATTACTATGCCAAGGCACTACCACCTACACCACAAAAGGTCTTAGAGGGAAATAGACCTTACAGCTTTTATCTGCTATACTAGGAATGAATGCATTCTATCTGAGTGCCACTATTTCATATTACATCTTCCCAACCTCACTTGTGGTTTCGTTTTTGCATTCAATTCAACTCCCAATCTCATTCGGGACCAACAATAATCAAGTAAGCACATTACCATATGTGAAAACATGAATCATTTTACCACCGACCGGGACTTGAACCTTGGATATATAATTACTATGCCAAGGGGCTACCAACTACACCACCGAAGGTCTTATAAAGGCTCTCATGAATTAACAGTCCAGAAAAGTTACTGTTTCAGACTAAATCTTGTGTAGAACTAAACACTACTTGACCTGCACAGTGCTCTTTGGTTTCATAAATTGTTTCAGTCCTTACTAGTATAGAGTATAATGGTAAAAGATGTATAATCCTAAGCAATTGCTGAGAAATTGAGGAAATTGGGCATCACAAGGGGGAAAAGATGACTGGTCATTGAGACACTTGGTTTTGTGTCAAAAGTTTTATCGCTATGATTAAAAACCACTGTGTTACTTTCTTATCTGGGGACCACAATAGTGCAATGGTAAAATACTCATCTGGGGAGGTGACAGACCCGCAATCAAGAGCATAGCAATGGTTCGGGAAAGGGATCTATCCTTAGTACCCCAACTCCAATATCTGTCCACCCTCATAATTGAAACCAGTAGTGACACAGGACGAAGATTTTTTTTTTATTTCTTTTTCTGATATCTAACATGGTGAAGGGCATTAAATTAATCTCAAAGTCTCATTTTGAAAATAAGAAAGAATATTACAAGCTTACATAGATATCAAAATAAACTGAACTAGTAATGAGCGATAAATAGAATGTGCTTAACCTTGTGTAAAATATTAGAAATTAAACAAAATTAAGGTAATATTTTCTTTGTACTATAAAGTATTGTTATGGGAATTCAGTTACTTCAATATGTCCACGAAAGCAGTCTCCAATGTACTCCAAGTACATTGAATTATTTAATGTGTACTTATTATATATTTAACAGTGCCGTGGTAGAACAGTGGTTAGGGCACTCAACTCGGTATATGACAGACCTGCGATCGGCTCTACCACAGGGCATTAGGAAAGGTAGTCAGCCCTAATTCTCCAGTTCCAGTCTGTTTGTGTCAACTCCCATAACGGCATTTAAAAGTGACACAGAAAACAGCAACAACTGATTGTATATTTAGCATGTGCTCAGTTCCAATTCCATATAGCATTCCCCTTTTTTCATATAACGCAAAAAGGTTGAATTTTATCATATATCTTTGGCAATGAAGATATATCTCGTTTTTTGCCTATCTGACATTTTTCAGCAAGGGTGAAATATCTCGTCAAAAAGTTACCAGATAAAATTATACTTTGAATAATTATTCTCAACTACTGGTTCTCTAAACCTTCCTAAAGCAGAGATGAATATATTTCGTGTTGATCATGCATCCACCAACCACACTTACAGCATCTCAACCTTTGCAGTGACAGATAAGACGTATCAAAAATTACTCCTTTAAACTTTTCCTCACTTAATTCATCTGCAATCGCAAAGTAATTTTGGGAAAAATTTGTCAGGAAAGAGGTTCATGTGAGAATTTGTGAGTACAAATAGATATAAGGCTTTTATTATTCTATAGTTTGCTAGTAAATGACTCTTGATATAAGAAGTTCATTGTATCCTTATGTTTCAGAAGCGAGTCGCCTGTCTCTCCAAGAGAGAGATTCCAAGATGCTCGGGACAAATTTCGGTCTTTGGAAAGGGAATGGCAGACTCGACCCGATTCCCATAATCGATCCCATGCCCACATTGGTGTCTCACGTACCCCATCTTGGGAACCGAACCCGAGGGCTTCGGGTGGGGTAAGGGAAAGCAGAGGAGCAACTGACCAATTACAAGGAAGTAGGGATGATGTTTTGTGGCCCAAGAGTGATCGAGACACAGGATATGGTTCTCGTGATGGACTTTTGAGAGAGAGACCCAGAGGTCGAGATTATGACCGCGGTTATGGCACGTGTGACACAAGAGACTCAGACCCATGGAGACGAGATATTGGACGTCGGACACCAGATCTCTGGCAAAAGGAACCATGTCCTCAAAGTCCTTCGCGAGCACCTCGTGGACGTAGCCCAACTAGAGATTACAGAGTTCCTAGAGTGAGATCACCAGAACGCCAAGATTACCAGAGAGCAAAATCAATGCACGATTTGAGCCAAAGGCGGCTCAGTCAGGAGGAAGAAAGACGGGGATCTAACGACCCAAGAAGACGTTCCATGTATGATCAAGCCGATGACCTGCGGCCACTTAGGGACTCTCGTTCTGGCCGGAGGTATAGATCGCAGGCGAGCCTTCGACGCCACAACTCCTGCAGTTCTGATTCGTGCCATTCAGTGGGTAGTTACACAGAAATTCCCAATAACAGAAGGTTCCCAGGTCTTGACAAGGCAACGGCTCGACCCGATCCACTAGAACCAATGAGATCACCTTCCTACAACAGTCATCTCAACCAAAATAAACGCACTTTTGATTATCCAGTCAATGGTGGAACAGCTGCTGTACATATCAGTAGAGCACAACATGACGATTATAGAAGATTTCGATATGATCATTCCATAACACCACAGTTCATTCGCTCCACATCAGTACCAACAGGTCAATATTGATAGCAACATCAGTAAACCCCTAGCTGATTTTTTTTTTAACTTGTTTTGTTTGCCATTATGAATCGTGTTTTATTATTGGATGATTACAATATTAAGTGTAACTTTTGTACATAATTACTTATTTTACTAGAACTCTGCTTTTTCTCTAATTTCTTTTTAAGATTACTGCATGCTTTTCGTAATCCATAAACATTATATAGACCTCAAACTGATAAAGGAGTGCAGACTTGTGCTCTTCAAGATATTTGTAAATCTGCTTTGGGTTTCAGTCGTATGATATTTTATATGAGTGACTGGAAATTTAGTGAAATTCTGCACTACATATTAATGAGAAATTTTCTTTTATGTTACTGTTTTTATTTTTTTTATATAATTCAACAACTGTGTGGAACATGACTATCATTATTAATATTTCTTAAAGGCTTCTAGTTTGTCCCATTTTTCATGTAAATTTTTAGCAGAATTATGCAATTCTCAGATATCAAAGCTAGTAAATTCGTGGATAGGATGTATCAGCCTGGAGAGAATATGAACTATGCACTCACATTCAAACTGAAAATGTTTCTTGCTTGAAACTGATGACCTATTTCTGTAGTTTTCCCAATGGGAAGGCATCATTGTTTTGTGGACAAGTCATCATTACAATTTAGCCAACTGTAGCTAAAGGCCTAAATGATGACCTGATATGCAGTTTGCATATTCGATGTTAACGTCATTAAGCTGTGAATATTATTAAGATATTGCATTATATATATATATATTTATACATATAATCAAGCCACCTTCTCAAGCTTGCTTTTTTTTTCAAGAAGCTTTACGTAATAATGCCATGCGTTCTCTGAAACTTGTAAGGTTTTTGCTGTGATGGGTATGAACTATGAAATGGGGAGATATGTATTAATGTATCTTATAGAAACAGTTATGGAGAGTATACACTATACAATATTTATCTTCAGTATGCTCAGTATATACCAGTGTGGTAAGTTTTATTAGGAGAATTAAAAATAATGTACATTGTCTTATTGTTGTTATTAATAATAATCATAATTGCTTTCTTAACTTCAGAAGAAAAAAAAATATAGTGGAATTACTGCCCCTGTTTTATTGTTCTCCATCTCATAACCAAAGTATTTAATAAAAAATGCCATAACTTTAACTTCAGAGTTCCAAAACCAATAACAAGTACATGTGTACAGGCAATTAATGTATATGTGCACATGACAAATATGTGTACAGGCAATATATTAGTGCACATAACATATTAAAGTTTTGTTTGTTTGTTTGGAGCCTCATTAGCAAAATATCTCTTGGAGATGAGATTGCCATTCATCAATGTATTCTTATGTGTACAAAAACCTCTGCTGCATATTTTGGGAATACCGCATGAGGGTTTAGTGCTTGGAATCTTGTATTGCATAGAACTATAAATTTTTATTCACACACTTATAAGTTAAGCATCCTTGAGGTATGGCAAGAAATCTGTACCATGAGATATTCTGCTCATGAAACGTGTTGAAATACTATAAACTACCCTACGCACTTGTTGAGTAACTCCAAGCATTGGTATTTCTCATAAAGTGTGATGGGCGATATTGTTAAATGGATTGATATCTTAACTCCCTTTTATTCTTCAGATAAATCATTTATACCAGAATATTTAGCATCACAACTGAATAAGGAAAAAGATGTTCTTAACGTTTTATGTACTCGTTTTAACTTGTAATCTCGTAAAAAATTCCTCTCAACAAGTAAGCAGAGATATTTAGCATTTTTGCTGTGGTATATGAAGTTGATATTAATTTGTATATAATCTGTACAAATGTGAAGTTGTTTTGTAAATTTTGTGACAAGAGCTCATGAGGCCATTGTATTTGTGATGTGGTATCTTCGATAAAGATTATTAAGGGAGAGATTTGTTTATATGTATTTTCCCTTCATGTATATGTTTATGCTCTTTAGTATCAGACCTCAGATTTCCCTTGTTTCAGCCTGGAATCATATTGTCAAGACAGGCTGTATATCAAATAGGGCCAACTTATTGTCTTGCACAATTTTCACCGCATTCTGCATATTAAGGCCTCTTTTCAACAGGACATGAACTTGACAATCGCATATACTACAGAGATCACAATTTAAGTGCAGATTTAAAGGTTTGGCTGCTATTTGTAATGTGGTCAAATGTAACAAATACCTCCACTTTTTGGAGCCCAGAGATGATTACAACACAATTCAAACATTAAAAATCTTATAATCAAAATACATGTCAGTCAATGCATTATTGAATAATAGTCATCAAAGTTGGACAACTGACAATTATAATATTTCATAAATATATATACATATATATATAGATATATATATATATATATATATATATATATATATATATATATATATATATATATATATATATATATATATATATATATAAAACCTTGTGAAGATTAATCTACACTGAAAGGCATACAGAAAACAATAAGCGCTTAAATGTTACATCCTCTATGGGGCCTCATCACTCTGATGAGGCCTGGTGGAGGGTGAAAATTCGGTGTGGATTAATCTTCATATAAACCTTATGGAAGGAAAGGGAGCAATATGGCATACTGATTAACACATGAATCAGATATACTGTATATACTAAAAACTTCATCCATTCATATTTTATTTCTTACATCACAAGAGCTCAGAGACGAAAAAATATAGCAAAGGCACGAGTCTAAATTGACATAATTTCTATTTAATTTCTTCCTTTTTTTTTTCATAGCTACAAACTTCTGCTCTTCCTATACATACAGAAAGGAATGCAATGCAATGCAATTCTAATCTTCAATATTGTAAAGATCTAACCATTTTTGTTCTTTTAGAAATTAATATAAAGATTAAGAATAAACAAAGGAATTTTTGAAAGGCTTCAAGGAATTAATTTCAAACCTGATCACTTTATATTGCAATATATACTGCCATTATGAATTATATGTTACTTGATAGTCTGTGTGATACAAAGCATCAATTTTTTGGTAAGGTTCGAGCTATCAACAACTTAATAAATCTGTTTCAAGAAGAGCATGTGAGTACTGTAAATATAACTATTTGACTACAAAGGGACAACAGAAAGCAACTGAGTACCTTACCTCTCACGAGTACATACGTAATCATCTCCAGAGTACATAAATACACTCATAGTGCTAAGGTAATAATTTTTGCCTGTTTCCCCATTGTAATCAAGTAATCGTACAATTAAGCATGTAATAAAACTGCCAGGTGTAATAAAATTTTCCACGTGATAAGGAAAAGAATACCTCAAAGGTATTCCCCCGAATCTTAATGTTGACCAAAAGGGTTGGCAATCGTCCTTCTTGAGATTTTTTTTTTCATGCAACAGTACAATTAATGGAAGGGTAAGGCTGGGCAAGGCATACAATGAAGTCCGGATGCCTCTTTTTGCATTGTAGCCACTCTCGAAAACTGTACTGTATATAGAATTACATAGCATTGTAGAAATTAAAAAATAAATAAAATACGCAAATTCTGGCCAGAAATATTGAGGATATCTCCTAATGCAACTGGTACTGTTCTGTAAAATAAATTCCTATATCTTAACACAACATGAGGCCGCATACATTATCAAGTCTTCTTCCGAATTAAACAAACATTTCTATGGATGAACCTAGAGACTTTAAATTCAGATATAAAAGTTCATAGTTTATATGTTGCAGATAAAGTGAAAAATCTTTTCACCATATTAATAATACATTATAAAGTCCTTTTCCAAAATAAAGCATTTTTACAAAGGAACTTCAAGACTTATATAAATCCAAGTTTTTCAACATCTAAAAGTTCTACACCTCCCCACAAATTATTAGGTTAGGATAATGTCTAACTTATCCATACTAACCTAACAATTAGCAGGGTTATTTAATGTACTGGGAATCACTAATCTTCAGCCAATCCTCAAATTAACTGTACTGACAAAATTATGTAAAGAAAAATTATTGAATACAATAGCTTCAGAATAGATACACATTAAAAAATACTGAATATAATGTAGCAGGTACAGTATATACAATTTAATGGTAAACTTGTAATCCTAGTCTATATTACCCTTCACTAACACTATTATGTTCTTGATATACTGTATATACAAGGCAAATATACTTAGCAAACGAATTATGATTTATATGCATCCATAGTGAAGATAAATATGGCATAAAAACAAAAACATTAACCACAACATAACGGTTCAGCACTTTCAACGACAGCTCCTGCAATGCTCCAAAAGCAATAAACTATCATGATTTTGAAATAATGTGTAGTCCACATCTATGAGCAAATAAAGAAAAAAAATACAGTACACTGTTCGATGGCACCTCCAATGTGTAAATACAGATCAGTATGCGTAAGTCTGATAGCACATCCGGTAGGTAAACACAGAACAGTGCATGTAACATTGATGACACCTCCAGTTCCTAAATACAGTATGGTATGAGTAACTGATGACACCTTCAATAAGAGAATACAGTACACTATATCAATTTATATGACACCTCCAATAAGTAAATATAGTAATTTAGCAAACGTAACTGCTGACAGCTCCAGTAAGTAAATGCTGTACAGAATATGTAAATTTGAAGACACCTCCATTAATACAGTATTGATATTGTAAGTTTTATGACACCTTCAATAAGTAAATATAGTACAGTAACTGTAAATTTGATGACACCTCCAATAAGTATAGAATATGTTAAAATTCATATACCATTTAATTTGAGAAGAGTGATCACGATGCACTATGGAGCCTTTAAAGAAATATCTAAATATGGGGAAACTACCCTATCTAGAATTTAAATGACAATGCCAAAAGGTAATGTAAATTTACACCCAAGAAATATCATGTTTCTGAAAGTAAAAGTCTTTCCTGAATAAAATTAAGTACAGTATACTGTGAGTCCGCTAGAGACTAATGAATATAGATAAAAACTTAAATTTTGTAAAGATGAATAACCTCCAGAACCCCATGTAAAGTTAAATAACCTAGTAAATGGCTAGGTAACATTAGGTTAGGTTAGGTCAGGTGATGTGCCTTGAAAATATGAATGACTCTAAAGCACTCAAAGGGTTACATTTGTTTACAAGATCCAGAAATTCTAAATATGGGCAAAATAAGTCTATTTAGTGACAACACTCTTTTTTTCAGATTAGGTAAGTTAGGTGTCCTGTACTGAAAATATGAAAGATCCTAGTGCACCCAGGGGTTACAATTCTTTACAAAATTACAAAATTATAATTACAGGCAAAATACATCTATTGTCAGTGACAACACTCCTTTGTCTTAATGAAAAAGACTTTATTTGTCAATTTGTCATGTAGCTTGCTATACACATAGCAATGCGACGAAGAGTTAAATTTACAGAAAAAACATGAATAACTCCAAGAAGATATGCCCATTATTCTGTTCCTTTCCAAGGATAAATATGCCCCACGACACCAAAATACATTATAAAATTATTAGGTCATATCTTCAGTTATTCTGAAGCACAGGTATGTTTTACCAGTTTTACTGGTGAATGTGTGCTTTGACTAGGCCATCCCCCTTACAAGGAGGATCGCAGCCATTGCATATGTATGTATGCATGCATTGTATTTATTAGCCTGATCTGTAACAATAAAGACAGAGTACATGAGAGAACATACAGGTACGTGTGCATATGTATTCAATGTAGCGAAGAAAAAAAGTGTCACTAGTTCAGAGATAGCCTTCCAATAAAAAAAACTTATATATAAATAAAAAACAAGATAGCACCGTTCCTAACTAATCCACGTGTTTAGAGAGGAGGCTTGGTCCCCGACTACATGGTAAGTATATAAGTCAGGCTCTCATGCTATCACTGTCCCTTGCTTATGCCTTTCATTATAGATCTTTAACCTTTATTGCTAAATCCAGGACAGTA
>JAXCGZ010004339.1:25000-42500 GCA_037179515.1 Halocaridina rubra
AATATTGCAGAAGTGCACCGAACGAACCATATCATCATCATACTCCTGCGACAGTTGTTGAAGTTCTTTGGCCATGTTATACATGGCTGCCAGCCATTCGAGTGTAAGGCTAGGTTCTTCGACTTCATCGTGCACTTGCTGTTGTTCTTCTTCCTCTTCTTCACTCGCTGATTTTGTCATTTCCTCCAAGTCTTAACCAGTCAACGGCTGCGAGTGGCAGTCAATCAGTTCATTCACATCTTCGTGAATCATATCTTTAAAGCCTTCACCTCCTAGCAATGCAGCCAACTTCACAGCTTTCACAACTGCCGAGTTAAGCATTTCGTCAGGAGCGAATCCCTTGTAGTCGTAGATGACTTTGGGCCACAATTTCTTCCAGCTGGCATTGATTCTGGCCGGCTTCATCTGTTTGAGTGCATTCCGTATATTTTGAAGGCATGTAGCAATCGCGTAGTTACACCAGCATGCCTTCAGTGCGAATTCTTTGTCCACATCCATGGAGTCAACTAGGTTTGCCAGGGCATTTTGTGTGTAGAGGGCCTTAAACACACGAATAACGCCTTGATCCATATGCTGAATCAGTGATGTTGTATTCGGTGGCAGGAACTCTACCTGAACACCGTCAAAATGAAGATCAGTTGTGTGGCCACCAGCATTATCCATCAAAAGAAGGACTTTAAATTCAAGGCCCTTCTCCGCAAGATAAACTCGGACATGAGGTATAAAGCATTGGTAAAACCAGTCAGATGTGAGGCTTTTCGTGATCCAGGCCTTAGGGTTATGCATCCAATACACTGACAGCAGATTCTTGTTTTTGTTCTTCAAAGCCCTAGGGTTCTTTGACTTATAGATAAGCCCTGGCTTTAACATAAAGCCCTCAGCACTCCCGCACATGACGAGGGTAACACGATCTTTGTGCGCTTTAAATCCCGGGGCTTTAGCTTCTTTCTTGAAAAGAAAAGTGCGAGACGGCATTCTCTTCCAAAATAACCCAGTCTTATCCATGTTGAACACTTGCTCAGGAGCATAACCGCCTTCCTCGATAATTTTCTTGAAGTCGTTGTTCACATAATCTTCAGCCGCAGCTGTATCAGCAGAGGCAGCTTCGCCATGCACCTAAACGCTCTTTAGGCAAAGTGTTTTTTAAATTTGGCGAACCATCCCTTGCTAGCAACGAACGATGGTTTCCTCGGTGAAGAATTGCTGGATGGTCCTGGATGTGGGTCTTCCATTTCTTCTTTCTCCTCCTCCTCACGGTTGCCACTGTCGTCGTCGGGTTCGTTTGTAGCGAATGTCTAATACAGCTTCTTCGCCTTTGTACGATACTGATGTCTAAACTGATGTTCTTCTTCCTGCAATCAGCGATCCACAGGGCCAAAGCAGATTCTATTCGCACTATTATCTTATTGCGGGGTGTTACGACCCTCTTCCCAGTTTTGCTAAAAGTACGAGTTGCTGTCTTCCTGATATTCGCCTCTTCCTTCTTGATGTGGTGAACAGTAGATTCATTGATGCAGAAATGGTGGCCGACAGTCGAAAAACTTCTTCCTTTCTTCAGCATATCTAAAAGTTTTACCTTATCTGCTATAGTCAACATTTTCCTTTGCCGCTTAGGCTCACTACCAGAAGACTTAGAAGATGAAAGACGCTTGGGAGGCATTGCAGGGGTTGAAACACACTCGCAAAAGTTTCACAAAAAACACAAGCAAAACGTATTAAGAGGCACGATGCAAACGGCGCACACGTGAGTAATTGCATGGGTGAGGCGAGACAAAGGAAGATGCTGGGAGAATCAAGCTTCAGTCAAAGAGCCAATCAGACCCCAGGATACAGAACATACAGAACACAATTCTGTGATTCATCGTCTCCCACCCATTAGCCAATAGCATCCCGTGTACTATCTTACGTATGTGCGACCCTTTGCGCTTTCTGAAACGCCGATACCGGTATCGTATATGGCGTAATACTGTGAGTTACATGTTTAAATTTATGTTTTTTATTATTTTTTAGTGTTTTATTATTCTTAGGCTAGGAAGTACTTTTTTAAATCAATAAAATAATGAAAATACTGGGAATTTCAATATGTACTATCTCACGTAGGTGCGACCCTTTGCGTTTTCCAAGACGCGATACCCGTATCGTATTTTATATGGTGCAATACTGTGAGTTACATGTTTAAATTTATGTTTTTTACTATTTTTTACGGTTTTATTATTCTTAGGCTAGGAAATACTTTTTTTAATCAATAAAATAATGAAAATACTGGAAATTTTAATATTTACACATATCGTGGATTCCCGCATATACCCCGAAAATCTGCGATATAAAATACATATGCTCGCCATAAAAATCCGCAATGCACTGAATTCTCAGAAGGTGAATCGCGACATAGCGAGGGATTACTGTATATACTTCAGCAGATGTTAACAGCAGTAAAGTATAAGTATATTAATCAATATTTAAACATATCCTTCTAGTGATAAATATTTCAAATAATATTAAAAACATTGAGGAATAAGTAAAGGAATCAATATTTAAGAATATCATTCAAGTAATAAATAGTTCACATAATGCTAACAATAATAGGAATCAATATACAGTATTGTCATATTAGAAGCTACTTATAATTCTGTACATTTTCATTAGAGTAACTTTAGTTCATTGTTAGTTTTGGTCAATAGAGGGAGAGACTCTATCTTATGATTACTGCATAACCTCCTAACACCTGAACCCATTTATGGGGTTACATTAAAGGCTGCACCCTCAGGCGGAAAATCAGCAAATATCAAGCAAACAATGAAAGGTTTAATAACAAAAATCTTCAGCATTTGCAAGACACACAAGTGCAATCCTACAGACAGTTGATGAAATGAATCAGTCTATATACAAGTCATAATCCCCCTTATAAGGGAGTGGCTCCGTCAAAGGTAAAACTTGACTCTTTGAAGGAAGAAAATATATAGGAGGATATTCCCAGTCCTAATGCTCCACCCCATTTGATTGACTTTTATGATATGTACGAGATTATGGAGGAGGTATTCTTTCTCTTCTCTCAAGGGGAATATGAAATAAATTGGAGGCAATTCCCAGTCCCCTCATTCTGCCCCATCTGGTTGACTTTTACAACACTCTGGGTAACACGGAGGAGGAATTCTCTCCCCGCCCAAGGTGGAGCATGAATTGAATATATTGCTTACATTCATGTATGAGGCGAGGATGTGAGGAATGGGCCAATGCTGTGCAAGCACGAACTAAGGCCAACTGAAAGTCTAGATTATCAGTAATGGATGGATCGTCACACAACGTCTCCAGCTGAAGCCATACTTTGTCTAGCACCTAAAACAGAAAATAAAATCCAATTACAGTAAGTGTTCTTATCATATCATTATTCATCATTTATCATGAGCATTTACCAATTTAAGACAAACAAAAAATGCCACGGTAGATCATTGGTAGATTTGCGAATCAAGAAGTGACTAACGAAGGTTTAAGAATACCATGGAACGTTAGGACGGATATCCAGTTTATATCCCCCTGCTCCAATCTGTCTGTGTCCACCACCATTCATAGAAATTAATAGTGACACATAAGAGGGTGCACCAAAGTAAGATAAATAAAGATGTGGTTGTGAAGACACACCTCTGAATGTGTTGAGGAATAGAGAATGATTACAAAAGTTCAAAAGTTCCACTATAATGATGTTCAATTGTAATAAACTCTTCAACATTTAAACACAAATTTAATAGGTGCGAGTATAACTAACTTCTGAACATGCTGAGAAATAATGGCAAATTACAGCAATCATTTCCAAAACATTATTAGTAATTTGTAATAAAAGAATAAGTACAGTATTTGATGTCAATACATAACTACTCATTCATTCAGCCCCTTATTCCCAGAAAACGATTGATACAGTTTGTTGTTCTACAAGTCACTATTAATCCCCATTCAAATGGGGGTAGACACAGACAGGTTAGAGCTGGGGAATTAGCACCATTTATTAGGGATAGGAAAGTGAAAGGAAGGTAGTCCCATCTTCCCTTAATTTTTTTTAAACAAAACGGATGAAAGAGGGGATCAGGCTCTACAAAATGTGATGAAACCCTTCTGCTTTCATTCTCCAGTCAGTTGTGGCTCTCCTGTGGCCTCAGCAGGTTATGGCATCAAGCTGATTTAAAAAAAATAATAATAAAAAACTTTCAACAAAAGAACACCAAATAAATATATATATATATATATATATATATATATATATATATATATATATATATATATATATATATATATATATATATATATATATATATATATATATATATATGGGATCTAGTAAAGATGAGTAACCCCCAGATCCCACTATAAGGTGGAATAACCACGTAAATTGTTGGGTTAGGTTAGGTTGGGCTGAGTAACTTGCCTTGCATATATGAATAACCAAAGAGCACCCTGGAGTTACTCATCTTTGGAGGACCTTAAAAATGGTAAGAACATTGACAAACCTCGGAATTCGTTGATGTTGTAATCACTACAGCTAATGGATGGACGGCAGATGCTCTAACACTTATATCCGGATCCGTGGCTAGGGTCACAAGAGCAGGTATGACTCGCGTTCCTAAAGCTGCATCTTCAACACATTCCACTACAATACCCCAGAGCCCAGCACTGCATTTTCTTACCATACTGGATTTATGGACGACACAAGACCACAAAGCACCAAGCACAGATTCTTGGTTACGTGGACTTAGAAGTAAGCTGGAAATTGTGACATAAAGCGAGTCCAACTGGGCACGACAGAGAGCTAATATGCTTATCTGTCTCGTCAAGAATCCCTCTAATTCTTCCTGTCTTTCCGCACTACCCTGACTGGACGCTAAAAGGGCTACGGTATACACAATAACCAAAGATCCTGTGAGACCTGTTTTCCCTTCCCTTACTAACTCAAGACCGCCTTCATCAATGGTCAAGTGTTTCAGGAATACTGGCGTAATGCACGATGATGTCGTATGCTGTCCTAAACAGACATTCAATTCACAAAACAGTTTTATAAAAGATTGAATGACTAGTTCAACAGAGGCATCTAACATACACAGAATATCAACAAGATCTGGTATGAAACTTTTGCTGATATACTCATATTCATTCCACGATTTATACCACTCTTTAGCAAGGTACTTATGAAGCTTGTTCAATGCAGCTTCTGCATTAGTTTTGCTTCCCATTATAATTGAAAGTTCTTCTACAGCACTGCATGATACTGGTAAAACAGACACATTTTCTTCTTCCTCCCCGAGAGGCATTGTATTGATCAAATTGGCCAAAATGTAGGGTATGATTTTAATGAGAGCATCAACGAGTGCAACAACTGACTGGTGAGTGTGATTCTGGGAGACCTGAGATTCTAACTGTTGTTTCATGTTGGAGGTCAAATGACTAAGTTTCACTAATAACGGACTTAACAATAGATTAAGAGAATTCATCTCCACTGTCCAAATTCCAAGAGATGTAAGAAGGTGATCTGTACCAGAAGAGTAAGTTGGGGGTCTTTTCATATATGAAATATCAACAGAAGCATTAGGACCATCGCTGTTCCCATTAACGTGCTCTAAGCAGTAAATTAATGTTTCAACAAGAATAGGGATTTTATCCTTGTCATCAAGATATGTTACCAAGAGGCTCAAACTTATTAACGCAGCTTCTCTGACACTCAATTCCTTCTCTCCACCTGGAGCGAGAAGCTGAAGTAACATGGAAAGCAATAACGAGTTTCGTAGGGGAGGTGGGGTATATGGCGACAACGCTGCGGTGGACTGAGCCACTAGCAACCTGCGTTCAACGTATTTGTGAGTCAGCTGTTCCCAGCACTGAGGGAGAAGCTCGCCCTCGAGCTTATTGGCTCCCAAAATTCTAGCGAGGCCCACCAAGCCTGTCAATATAGCATTCCGTTGATCTTCGTTGGGTCGCTTGATTAAATTAAAGAGAAGATGAAGAAGCCTTTCTCTTTCCTTGGCATCTTTGTGCAAGCTCACTCCATATATAAGGAGAGGCAAGAGTTCCTGAAATGAAAAATTCTTCTAACTTCTCCATTATCATACTTAACAGTATTATTATTCTAATTAGAATTCTCTCTTTATACAATCTATGGTGTTTCCTAAATATCTTGTTCAGGAATAATAACCAAAAAATAAAAATACTAGCTCACCTCACGTTTTGCAAGGATAACATTAGGAGAAATATTATGTAATGATGATACAACCACATCCAATAGATCTCGTCCACCCTGCCCCAGTGTTGCTACTTCTACCTGTACCCGCGATTTTTTGTGTATCGTATGGTGTAAACTGCTTTGCAGTATTCTTTCTTCAAAGGATTCTGGGGGATGCCTGTAAACAAATTGCAAACAACTACAAGTGGGGAAAATTACAGAATACTAATGGTATGATTATCATTCATAAAATCTGCACATTTAAATATTTGGGAAGAAACCCATTTCTAAAACTGTATTAAAAACCAGAGTTTAAAAGAGCACATAAATAGTACAACTGCACCTAACCTTTTGGATGATACTCTCAACAACTTCTGGGCTTCAGATTTTAGTTTAGCTAAATATTCATCTATTGTCTTCTGGCCATTTGCATCTTCTCCTACATGTACATCAACAACATCTGGGCCAAGAGTTATTTCATCCAGGGTGGGGATAACATCATTAACAGAGAGAGAATCTTGTACATTCTCATCTGGAGTAGAAGTTCTTACATCATCCATTTCGCTCTTGTTATCAATAGCCTCGCCAAGTCTTTCTGAGACTTCCTGAACAGCCTCACTGGTGGCCTGAATCAAAGCCTCAATAGAATCTGCAGGATCATCAAATCCCCCAATCAGAGGCTCTTCTAAATCTACTCTTTCTGAATGAACGACATCTAAGCTAGAATCATGCAATAGCTTTTGCGTGCCACAGTCATCAATATTATCTGTTGGAACATTTCCAATATGCACCTGGGGAGGAGTTGAAGAAGTGTTTACCATTACAAAACCACCACCTCCGGATGTCTCTTCATTGTCTGACGTTCCTTCAGGAGATTCTCTTCCTATTGCTTCCATAGCAATTGGATTTCTCATGTCTGTATAGTTATTATTATCCCCTAAGCGAGATTCTGATGGCTTATTGGGAGTATGAAGAGGCGTTACATATGGAGTTGAGGATTTTCTTTTCATATATTGAAGTTCCCTACACAAAATATAAAAGAACTATTAATATTTTGCATAATAATAACAAAACAAATATACATAATAGGCACAGATTTTACAGCATGATTACTAGTCTGTGTTTAAAAGTTCTTTATCAACATTTACTTGCATACAATTGCATTAATCCACTTAAAGAACCAAAAGTAAAGCCAAACGACAAAAATTAAGAAAATTAGTTACCTCTCCTGAGAATCACATTTTCTTGTGAGTTCCTGCACTTCCATCTGCAATGAGAGAATTTGGTCTTCGTAGTGTTTATATAGATTTCTATCTTCATCAGGGGGATCCGTCTGACATGCACAAGAATTATGTTGAGTGAGGGAATGACCACTACCTCTCAGCAACTGGGCAAGGTTGGGCGGCCGACCAATATTCAATCCCACATCATCCCAGTGTTCAAAATCCTGAGGGATAAATACTGAAGTGTTAATAGTTTAATTACAGTTAAATGTTAAATTTATTAGGATTTTTCCAATTATTGGACTACATACTAACGCCCTCCTGAAGAGACCAGAATAATATGAAGAACTGGTTGAGGTCAAATAAGAAATTATTTGATCTTCCTCACATGGCATGATTATGATTAGAGATGGTTAACATGTTGCATTCAAACATAAAATAACTTTAGTAGCATATAACTACCTATCAAGGACTATGGATCAAGTAAAAAACATAGTTAAATATATCCACTTGTAAATAAGTTTACAGAAAATGTATCACCATTTTAAATTCAATATTCAAAGAGAAATCCTACCTGATCATCATTTTCATCAGCAAAGGTAATGGCTGTTAACTTATAGGAATTAGTTACAAGATATTCATTGATTAGATAGTTCAGCGTTCTCTTTTCGTGCGGTCGTATTGATGACAAAGACACCACAAAGACATCTTTATCGGCTTCTTGTATCCCCAAGCACACGGGTTTAGCCTCTGTGAAATCAAAATATATTTACATCATGATTTTCATAGCAGCTAATTATAAACTCTAGGACAGAGATAAAACTAAAATATCCTGAAAATGATTGAATATATTATGTGCAAAAATTTCCAAGCATAAGGTGTTAAATAGCAATACAGTATCCTTAAATAAATACCATATGTATTTGTTTCATAGGAAATGAAAAAAATAAAATAATAAAAGAACGTCTATCAGCATATATCAAGGCTGTGGCATAACTATGAGATTTCAAAATATAATCCTTGTAGAATAAATTGACCCAAACTTCAGTCTCGCTATATAATTTTACTATACCTGTTGCTCGAGTGAGGCTTGTTTACTACATTAGTTGCTTTAGTGAGGTTTGTTTACTACACTAATAGTTTAAGTGACGTTCGTTTACTATACCTGTAGCTTGTGTGAGGTTTGTTCGAAGACCTTGGATTGTCTCTCTGGCCTTGCGAAGTTCGAATTCCAAAACTGCAATTCTCTCGTCGACTGCTCTCTCTCCATCTTCACTCAAGTGGCCCCAATCCAAAGAATCAAGAGTGGTTTGGCTCGTTGACCGAGCTGAATGAGATTTTCGTGATGTAAAAAGCATATATAATGGAGGACTTACAGAATGTATAAATTAGATACCGTACATTACTATTTACCCCAGCTCCAACTTGTCTGCAACCACTCCCATTCCAATGGGGAGTAATAGTGACACATTAAACCAAAAAAACAACAATGTAAAGTAGATTGGGTACCTTGTTGCACTGAGCTGTGCATTACTACATAACATAGTACAGTATACAGTATATACAGAATATACATTCTACAATAAAAATCATACATCACTAAATATACAGTAGCATTCACTATACAAAGAGCTTACATGGTCACTTAATCCTCATTATGGGGTTGGATAGAGACAGCCTGGAGATGGGGACTAAAGGCTGGTTGCCCTTCCTACTTCTCCACGGTGGGATCCATCGCAGGTCAGTCACTTTCCAAGTCAAGAGTTCTATTTACTGCGTTATTGCTGTTCCCGAAACAAATGCTGTTTAAGTTGGTAAATTTTTGGAGGGGATTATTTGTGCTACGTCCTAACCTACCCTAACCTCGCCTAGGGGAATGCCCCCCGGACACACTTAGGGGTATTTTTTCCCTATATATAGAAGCCATATTCCATTAATCCCCATAACTAAAATAATACCTTTACGTTTTTATAAGTCACTACTAATCCCTGTTTTGAAGGTAGACAGATTGGAGCTGGGGAACTCTGGCTGGATGTCCTTCCTAGCACCCCGCGGTGTACTCTAGCGTGAGTAATCACTTCCCTAGTCGGGTGCTTTACGCACTGCGCTATCATAGTCCCCTAACCCCAAGAGCAACTTACCCAATGGCGTACCAGCAGGAACGCTACTGGACTGAAGATCTGTATAACTCTTTGAGGCAAATTTTTCGAAATTGGCAGGATTCGAAAAGTAATCCCTCAATCTGGGTAACTCGTAACCCGCTTCTGTCAGTTCAGTATGAAGTTCTAAAGCGGTCAATAATAACTTTTCCTGTAATAATTTGGCAGCAATGTCATCCCATGGCACACTCGTGGATGCTGAAGAGCGCTCTCGTTTCTTGGTTTCTGAAGAAGGGGTTGGCAAGGTGGTTTTTTCCTCCTTCAAAACGTCCTCAACAGGATCGCCATCCGCCATAGTAAACAATAATGAACACACTGACCTTATAATTCTACCTCGTGTAATTAGGGAGTGTTTTATAGTATTGATTCTCGTTTAGAATACTAAGCTATAATTAGCTTATAACTTTCAGTATTTTACGTTTTATTTATGTTCAATATTCTCTTTGCTATTTGTATAAATTTACCTATTGAAAATAAATGAGAATTGTCAAATGATAGAACTGTAATATAACGTTTTGTTTTAGTATTTTAAAATGTGTTTATGTTAAATATCTTCGATATTATTTTTTCAGAATTACATGCTAAAAAGTTGGGGGGGGGTTTCATATAAAAAAATTACGACAGAATCTATGGATTTAATATACCAAAATGTATTTTTTTTAATAAACTCCCCAAATCTTTTTTTAATTTACCTGATGAAAAAATGGGATAAAAAAAAAGAATAATATATAGTTATAATATCTTAAACGACAATTATATATTCTATAAACTTTTTATAATTTTTCTAAACTTGGATTTTGATTAAACTTAGAATTCTTTTAAAAATTTTGATTATTAGAAATAGAAGTCTTCCCTAATTTGAAGATCAATACAAGTACTTAATTCCATACACAATGACACTTGGGGTATGACTCCGTATGGAAAACTGCCTTTTACTTGCTTGTATACGTCATTTATGTCTTATGGCAGATCCATCATGTATTAAGAGCAGTTTTCAGAGACACTAAAGCATGTTTTCCTTTAATGTCTTCGTAATTACGGTATCCGGCTCATTTATCCGTCATACTTTGCTTTTCCGTGTACTCCATGACTTTTCTTTCTCGTCGTTTGGTTCAACCACCCCCCTCAAAGGGGAATGGGCCCTATTTAGTGTCGAGACAAATGGCTTGAAGCTCTGGTATAAAGGGGGGTTTACACGGTCAAACGGTTCGTGGAACGCGGTTCGACAGACAAGTGTTTGAAGTGATGTTCGAACGTGTGAACGGGGTATTTGGTTGTCGAACACGTTCGACAACCAAATACCTCGTTTGCACGTTCGAACATCACTTCAAACACTTGTCTGTCGAACCGCGTTCGACGAACCGTTTGACCGCGTAAACCCCCCTTAAGATTCCTTCTGCTGTAATGAAGCTTATTGTCTTTGGCTCGTTTAAGAAATCGGGCCATTATGATTAACTTTCTAAGTAGTGTTTCCTTACTAACGATATTACTTTCCTTTGGACAGTTTTGGCTGAGGCAAATGAATTATGAATTGACCAAGTTTCTTCTCCGGAGGTAAATGAGAATGAGTTGCAAATATGCACTATTGTTATTATGATTATTGTTATTTTAGTAGTAGTAGTAGTAGTAGTAGTAGTATAGGACTTGCATTTATTGGACCAATCCCAAATTAGGCACATGATATACCTCAATCCCAGATGAAGCACCTGCATTCAACCTCAAGTCCACATTTGGCACCTAGTAAGGAATTGAATAATAAAAACCCTGTTAATACAAAATGTATTATTCGATTAGGTTAGGTTACCTGACATGTGCTTTAAGGGGGGTTTACACGGTCAAACGGTTCGTCGAATGCGGTCCGACAGACAAGTGTTTGAAGTGATGTTCGAACGTGTGAACGGGGTATTTGGTTGTCGAACGCGTTCGACAAACGTGTTTGACAATCAAATACCCCGTTCACACGTTCGAACATCACTGCAAACACTTGTTTGTCGAACGCGGTTCGACAGACAAGTGTTTGAAGTGATGTTCGAACGTGTGAACGGGGTATTTGGTTGTCGAACACTTTCGACAAACGTGTTCGACAACCAAATACCCCGTTCACACGTTCGAACATCACTTCAAACACTTGTCTGTCGAACCGCGTTCGACGAACCGTTTGACCGTGTAATCCCCCCTTTAGTCCCACATGAAACACCTGCTTTTCGCCTCAATCCCAGATAATGCACCTAAATATTATTACACCAGGTCCCTATTCTGAGACTGAATTAACATATCAAATAACCTGCAATATGGCATCATAATTAGAAGCTCCTATGGTTATAAACCTTTAGGTTTTCCAGTTTTTATCTATTTTTATTGAGCAGTTAGACAAAATCAAAATGAACTAAAGATAACAGTTTGTGAACATAGAAAGATGTTAATCTTAAATTCAAGAATTTGGCATCGCTGCAACGAGTCTTATATTTAAGATTTTTAGCACGGATTCTCTCTTAATATAATCTTACTATATTCTGAGTTATTGCATGGGTTATATATTTTAGCTTTCGTAAATGAAGGTCAAAATTATTCTAATAAATCCAGCAAGGCCATGTAAACAATACCCTTTGATAGTTCATTATTCAAAATAATATTAATAAATCCGGTAAGGCCATTTAAACAATACCCTTTGATAGTTCATTATTCAAAATAATTCTAACAAATCCAACAAGGCCATTTAAACAGTACCCTTTGATAGTTCCTCATTCAAAACCTCTTGCAGTCTTCAAATTGGAATTTGGCATCTTCTTTAAACCCTCCATTGGAATGATGTTCCTATAGTTTCTACCGATAAAGAATTATTAAAGATAAACTTGGAATATAAG
This sequence comes from Halocaridina rubra, assembly GCA_037179515.1. Taxonomy (NCBI): domain Eukaryota; kingdom Metazoa; phylum Arthropoda; class Malacostraca; order Decapoda; family Atyidae; genus Halocaridina; species Halocaridina rubra. The sequence goes on from JAXCGZ010004339.1 coordinate 37,449, forward strand.
ATGAAAGTTTTTTAATATAACTAGACAATAGGAAGTCTTATCCATACTTCTTTAATAATGGGGTCTTATTTCATTAACTACTGCAATTGTCACTCGGCATGTCCCGGTGTTGAATTTTCCAAACTTCTAATTTATTTTTTTCCCTTTTTGGGTTTCTTTCCACCCGGAGCCCACTGATACCCTCTCCAAAAGAGTAATTCCTGCACACTGTGACATATATACAGAGCATTCACCATGGCTGTCTCTCCAAGGATATCTACGTGTACGCGACCTGTAAAATAAAAAATCAAGAAAACGTAACACAATAGCAGCAGGATGAAATTACCAACAATATTTTACGTGCTCAGATTAAGATGTGAATTTGAAGTGCCATATTTGTAAATCATAGTTTTTCTCGTTTTTCGAGATGTGGAGCATATATAGTGATGTAGCAAACACCGAAAAAAAGATGAGGTAGCCATCAAATATTTCCTTTTTTTTTTTCTTTTAATTTACCCTTAACTATCATGAGGAGGTGTTATGATATTGCGAATTTGCTCAATCATATGCCATAATATTGTTATTTCTACTTCATACATACATAAAATAGTAATGGTATACATTGGGGATCACGGTATCAGTGATTAGAAGACTTGACTTGGGAGTTGACAGACCTGAGGTCAAGCCCACCGGGGACGTTAGGAAGGGCATCCAGCCTTAATTCCCCAGCCACATCCGTGTCCTCCTCATAATAGGGATTAATAGTGGCACATATAGGGTAAACACATATACTTAATTATATGCTGTGTCAGAAGCTAACAGCCTATAAAATTATCTATTCCTTTCTCAGCGAATAATGTACTGATGTACAATTCGAAGAAATCGCAAGCATCTTGAATGACTTGTCATTTCTCAACTAACACCTCAGTGGGATCCAATGTTAGCTGTAATTTATCAAATGATATTCCAGGATGCTGCAATTCCCTCAGTTGAAAATAATTTCACATTCTTAAACTTACAGCTGAATGGTGCACATTCTAGGAAGCTACAAGACCTTGTGATCCAAGACAGATATAATCATATGATATGATTTTAATCCCTCAAGTAACGGTGTAATGATGCACAATTTTAGGAAAATTAAGGTGTCGTTACCTCCTCCCGATTCTTTAGAGGACTTTTTCTTGGCCTTTTTCTTGTTTCCTTTATCTCCTTTCTTCTCAGGACTTTTTGGAGGGGAAACTTGCTTCTCGCCAGAGTTCTTCTGATCACCACCACCTGATGGCTCCCCACTACCTCCTCCCTCTGACATATCCTTTTTAAATTATGAAGCCTGGATTCCTCGTGTAACACGCACCTAGGATAATAGATCATGTAAGTGGTGTATGCAATTCTTATATACTCTGTAGTGATTATTAATAAACTATAAAGAAATCATCATGTTCATTGTGACTTTTTTGTAACTGTATTTCAAGTCTGCTTCTATTATCAGTGTTAATTTATTTTTCATTTAAAAATTACTATGACCAGCTTGTTACATTGATAGATATATCGATTTAGTAAATCTGAATTTTATTTTCTGTACTTGGAGCGTCACCTCCTGTTTCCGTGGTAATTGGTCTCTAAGGAAATTTAAAATATAAAAAAAGAAGTTCGTAGTTATACTTCTGGCTTGCGATATTAGTTTAAAAAAAAAAAAAAAAAAAAAAAAAAAAATATATATATATATATATATATATATATATATATATATATATATATATATATATATATATATATATATATATATATATATATATATATATATATATATATATATATATATATATATATATTTGTGTGTGTGTTTGTGAATACTTTCTGAATATTCGATGTAGAAGATTACCTGTAAAGTAATCCTAAATAATATTATAAAAGCTACTTATAGAGCCACTGCAGCTGAAGAAAGTAACAGTTATGCTGGTATGTCAAGTTCATTGACTCGTATGAAAACCTATTGCGTGGACTCCACTCCCTCGGGGGACATAATGGCGTAATGCCCCCAGGGAAATTTGAACGACAAGAAAATGAACACTGGAAAAAGAAAATGGAATAATTCAGAGTGAAAGAAAGAGGACTATAGATGATAGAAACAGCTTGACCAAATAAGAAACTATAAGGACAATGAAACAGATGTTAGGTGAATGACAAAATGAAAAGCCTTTGGATAGATTGGAAGTTAAGTTGATGAACAACTGTTTGTAAGTAGAACGAACATGCGTGCAAGTTAAATATTATTATTATTATTATTATTATTATTATTATTATTATTATTATTATTATTATTATTATTATTATTATTATTGATAGAATAAAGCCATGCACTTGCGCCTTTTAAGATATTTGCAGATAGTCTACCTCCTACTGTTGGGATTCGAACCTTTGACCACAAGAGATTTAAAATGAGGGAGACCCGGAAATTCTGCTGAAGTTAATAGAACTTATTATTATTATTATTATTATTATTATTATTATTATTATTATTATTATTATTATCATTATTATTGTTGTTGTTGTTGTTGTTATCGAATTCATACAATTATGGCTCTTTTCGTTAATATTCTTACCATTACCTATTTAAGCTCTTAATCGTACTAATCATTTATAACATTGTTCATCAAGTGATACACATTCATACTATTTCCTTCACATCCTTCCACTAATCACACCACATTACTAATCTTTATTCGTCTCTAGGAAACTCTTTTCCATTCTTGGTAATATTCTATCAACTTTGAACTCATTTATATTTCCTATTATTCTTCAAGAGCTCTTATCACAAGCCTCTTCTCAATTCTTTGGTCTAAAAGTGTCTGTAAATAAACAAATTAGAATGTAATCCGCCATTTGTAGACTTACCTCATCAGCGTAAATGAATCTAAGTTTGTTGATGGAAATGAAAATTGATTGAGCCCTCATCCACCCTCAGCTCTTCCTTGTGTTTACCATGTGCGCGAGGTATTTCCCCTTCCGTTGCTATAGTTACCTAACCCATTCTAACGGTCTCGGGGGGGGGGTTCCCCTCCTTCCTAACTTTCTTTTTACTGATTTTTGCGTAGTTATTCCTGCCTTCGCAGCCACAACACTACATTAATTTAATTCAAATTCCAATTTTAATTTTAATTCTAATTTAATTTACCATTTGAATCCATTATTATTATAAGGAGCGTTAGTATCTACCAAAATTGTATTTCCTAATTGTGCTTACGGGATAGAGCCCCATGTCGTAACTCCTCGTCTCTTGATCGGATTCATTTTTTTTAACTAATTGACACTTACATTTGTTGCTAAAACTGAGGATGCAGGTAGCATTTACTGCATCCTCTTTGAGCGAATTCCGGTCATTACCTATTCTTACACTATTTGCGTATGGCGAATAATTAGTATAATTTTCATAACTCTGCTCGTATAATGTTAACCCTGTTGTTAGCCGTTTTATGTGTTACTAATAATCCCCTTTCAAATGGGGGTGGACACATACAGGTTGGAGCTGGGGACTTAAGACTGAATGTCCTTTCTAACGTTTCGAGGTGGGATCGAACACGGGTTTGTCACTTTCCGAGTCGAATGCTCTAATCACTGTGATACCGCTGTCTCCCTACTCATCATGATTTATTAACAAGAGTTGTAATTTATCGTCTAATTAGGTGATTAGTATTCAGTGGCATCTTTCGGTATAAGTCCCAGAATAGGTACCGGATGGAATTTCTAGATGTTTTATCTAGGACTGAGGTTACGTTTGTTTAGGTTAACCTAACTTTACCTAGATTTTAGAAATGTTTGAAAGGTATTCCAATGCATGTGCGGAGGTTATTTGCCAGGCCCCAAGATGATGGAGAGAGAGAAAAAGAGAGAGAGAGAGAGAGAGAGAGGGAGAGAGAGAGAGAGAGAGAGAGAGAGAGAGAGAGAGAGAGAGAGAGAGAGAGAGAGAGAGAGAGAGAGAGAGAGAGAGAGAGAATCGTACTTCAGTTTTCAAAGCCAACAACTATTCTATTTATTTTAGAACAAACTACATAGAATAGTGAAGAGTTAAATGCTACGTATTTCATTTTAAGCTTTGATGATTGTGGTGATAATGATGGGGGTGTGGTGGTGATGATGAGTGGTGTCGATAGTGCTGGTGTAATTAGGCAGTGCCTAATCACGCATGATCTCTGACACTGTGCCACACTCTCTATATAGGTGGAGTCGTGAGTAGGGAGTTTGTTTACACCGAAAATAGTAACTAAGAGAGGGCGACCGTAGGAGGGGCCGATGAAAAGGCTTGGCCCTCCACCATTCAATCCCAAACATACATTCCCCTGTGTTTTTGTAATGTGGGGCTCGTGAAATTTTAGCCTTATATACTGAAATAATCCTGAATTTGCTTTCATCTTTATATATGGTGTGTTATTTATTGTCATATGAGTTCCAAATTGATATAACAATTTTACGAAGATTTTTGTTATATTCTGCTAAGGGAACAAAAATAGTTTAGTTGGAAGTTTGATATCAATATGGAATAACAAAATAAACTGCTAGAATTATTGTACACTCTTCAAGGTGATAATGAAGTTTTCAAACAACGTTCGAAGCATTGGAAAAGTGAACATACATAATCAAATTGGAGGCAGATTTAAAAGTTTAAAAGTCAACATGAAACGAGACTCAATATAAAACCCCTATTGAAAATACCAAACGAAATGGGGAAAATGGAAACCCATTTCATGGTTTTATTTTTCCTTCAAACTGTCAGAGGAGCAGCGGTGATTACCTGTCAGGTGAACATTATACAGATAAGTCATTTATTGTTTACGGCAAAGTGATGCTTAGGAAAAAACAGGAAAAATCGAAAAAGAATTGGAGATGATAAGTTACATATAAATAGAATAAATAGGAAAATAGGGGAGGGTGGAAAAGGAATACATGCTTGGCATCTCCCTGCATTCCAGAGGGTAACTGAGAATTTATAACTTTCTTGGTTTTGTATGTGCATGAATCAGGGGTACCATGGCAATATTGATGCAGGAGCAGGTATACCAACACCCCCAACGTACG
>JAXCGZ010004339.1:50000-56131 GCA_037179515.1 Halocaridina rubra
TATATATATATATATATATATATATATATATATATATATATATATATATATATATATATATATATATATATATATATATATATATATATATATATATATATATATATATATATATATATATATATATATATATATATATATATATATATATATATATATATATATATATATATATATATATATATATATATATATATATATATATATATATATATATATATATATATATATATATATATATATATATATATATATATATATATATATATATATATATATATATATATATATATATATATATATATATATATACATATATATATATATATATATATATATATATATATATATATATATATATATATATATATATATATATATATATATATATATATATATATATATATATATATATATATATATATATATATATATATATATATATATATATATATATATATATATATATATATATATATATATATATATATATATATATATATATATATATATATATATATATATATATATATATATATATATGTATATATATATATATATATATATATATATATATATATATATATATATATATATATATATATATATATATATATATATATATATATATATATATATATATATATATATATATATATATATATATATATATATATATATATATATATATATATATATATATATATATATATATATATATATATATATATATATATATATATATATATATATATATATATATATATATATATATATATATATATATATATATATATATATATATATATATATATATATATATATATATATATATATATATATATATATATATATATATATATATATATATATATATATATATATATATATATATATATATATATATATATATATATATATATATATATATATATATATATATATATATATATATATATATATATATATATATATATATATATATATATATATATATATATATATATATATATATATATATATATATATATATATATATATATATATATATATATATATATATATATATATATATATATATATATATATATATATATATATATATATATATATATATATATATATATATATATATATATATATATATATATATATATATATATATATATATATATATATATATATATATATATATATATATATATATATATATATATATATATATATATATATATATATATATATATATATATATATATATATATATATATATATATATATATATATATATATATATATATATATATATATATATATATATATATATATATATATATATATATATATATATATATATATATATATATATATATATATATATATATATATATATATATATATATATATATATATATATATATATATATATATATATATATATATATATATATATATATATATATATATATATATATATATATATATATATATATATATATATATATATATATATATATATATATATATATATATATATATATATATATATATATATATATATATATATATATATATATATATATATATATATATATATATATATATATATATATATATATATATATATATATATATATATATATATATATATATATATATATATATATATATATATATATATATATATATATATATATATATATATATATATATATATATATATATATATATATATATATATATATATATATATATATATATATATATATATATATATATATATATATATATATATATATATATATATATATATATATATATATATATATATATATATATATATATATATATATATATATATATATATATATATATATATATATATATATATATATATATATATATATATATATATATATATATATATATATATATATATATATATATATATATATATATATATATATATATATATATATATATATATATATATATATATATATATATATATATATATATATATATATATATATATATATATATATATATATATATATATATATATATATATATATATATATATATATATATATATATATATATATATATATATATATATATATATATATATATATATATATATATATATATATATATATATATATATATATATATATATATATATATATATATATATATATATATATATATATATATATATATATATATATATATATATATATATATATATATATATATATATATATATATATATATATATATATATATATATATATATATATATATATATATATATATATATATATATATATATATATATATATATATATATATATATATATATATATATATATATATATATATATATATATATATATATATATATATATATATATATATATATATATATATATATATATATATATATATATATATATATATATATATATATATATATATATATATATATATATATATATATATATATATATATATATATATATATATATATATATATATATATATATATATATATATATATATATATATATATATATATATATATATATATATATATATATATATATATATATATATATATATATATATATATATATATATATATATATATATATATATATATATATATATATATATATATATATATATATATATATATATATATATATATATATATATATATATATATATATATATATATATATATATATATATATATATATATATATATATATATATATATATATATATATATATATATATATATATATATATATATATATATATATATATATATATATATATATATATATATATTTATTTATTTATATATATATATATATATATATATATATATATATATATATATATACTATATATATATAGATATATATATATATATATATATATATATATATATATATATATATATATATATATATATATATATGAATAATTTTTTTACCCCGACCGGGACTCGAACCTAGGACTTATGATTACTAAGTCAAGGCGCTACCACTACACCACAGAAGGTTAAAAGGAACCCAACCTTATAGCTTATATCTGCTATACTTGGGAATGAACGCATTCTATCTGAATGCCACTATGTTCATTTTACAGATTCCCCAACCTCACTCGTGGCTTCATTTTAGCATTTAATTCAATTCCCAATCTCATTCGGGCATGAAATATCAAATAAGCACATTATATATGTGAAAACATGAATAATTTTTTTTTTTTTTTTACCCCGACCGGGACTCGAACCTAGGACTTATGATTACTAAGTCAAGGCGCTACCACTACACCACAGAAGGTTAAAAGGAACCCAACCTTATAGCTTATATCTGCTATACTTGGGAATGAACGCATTCTAACTGAATGCCACTATGTTCATTTTACAGATTCCCCAACCTCACTCGTGGCTTCATTTTAGCATTTAATTCAATTCCCAATCTCATTCGGGCATGAAATATCAAATAAGCACATTATATATGTGAAAACATGAATAATTTTTTTACCCCGACCGGGACTCGAACCTAGGACTTATGATTACTAAGTCAAGGCGCTACCACTACACCACAGAAGGTTAAAAGGAACCCAACCTTATAGCTTATATCTGCTATACTTGGGAATGAACGCATTCTAACTGAATGCCACTATGTTCATTTTACAGATTCCCCAACCTCACTCGTGGCTTCATTTTAGCATTTAATTCAATTCCCAATCTCATTCGGGCATGAAATATCAAATAAGCACATTACATATGTGAAAACATGAATAATTTTTTTACCCCGACCGGGACTCGAACCTAGGACTTATGATTACTAAGTCAAGGCGCTACCACTACACCACAGAAGGTTAAAAGGAACCCAACCTTATAGCTTATATCTGCTATACTTGGGAATGAACGCATTCTAACTGAATGCCACTATGTTCATTTTACAGATTCCCCAACCTCACTCGTGGCTTCATTTTAGCATTTAATTCAATTCCCAATCTCATTCGGGCATGAAATATCAAATAAGCACATTACATATGTGAAAACATGAATAATTTTTTTACCCCGACCGGGACTCGAACCTAGGACTTATGATTACTAAGTCAAGGCGCTACCACTACACCACAGAAGGTTAAAAGGAACCCAACCTTATAGCTTATATCTGCTATACTTGGGAATGAACGCATTCTAACTGAATGCCACTATGTTCATTTTACAGATTCCCCAACCTCACTCGTGGCTTCATTTTAGCATTTAATTCAATTCCCAATCTCATTCGGGCATGAAATATCAAATAAGCACATTACATATGTGAAAACATGAATAATTTTTTTTACCCCGACCGGGACTCGAACCTAGGACTTATGATTACTAAGTCAAGGCGCTACCACTACACCACAGAAGGTTAAAAGGAACCCAACCTTATAGCTTATATCTGCTATACTTGGGAATGAACGCATTCTAACTGAATGCCACTATGTTCATTTTACAGATTCCCCAACCTCACTCGTGGCTTCATTTTAGCATTTAATTCAATTCCCAATCTCATTCGGGCATGAAATATCAAATAAGCACATTACATATGTGAAAACATGAATAATTTTTTTACCCCGACCGGGACTCGAACCTAGGACTTATGATTACTAAGTCAAGGCGCTACCACTACACCACAGAAGGTTAAAAGGAACCCAACCTTATAGCTTATATCTGCTATACTTGGGAATGAACGCATTCTAACTGAATGCCACTATGTTCATTTTACAGATTCCCCAACCTCACTCGTGGCTTCATTTTAGCATTTAATTCAATTCCCAATCTCATTCGGGCATGAAATATCAAATAAGCACATTACATATGTGAAAACATGAATAATTTTTTTACCCCGACCGGGACTCGAACCTAGGACTTATGATTACTAAGTCAAGGCGCTACCACTACACCACAGAAGGTTAAAAGGAACCCAACCTTATAGCTTATATCTGCTATACTTGGGAATGAACGCATTCTAACTGAATGCCACTATGTTCATTTTACAGATTCCCCAACCTCACTCGTGGCTTCATTTTAGCATTTAATTCAATTCCCAATCTCATTCGGGCATGAAATATCAAATAAGCACATTACATATGTGAAAACATGAATAATTTTTTTACCCCGACCGGGACTCGAACCTAGGACTTATGATTACTAAGTCAAGGCGCTACCACTACACCACAGAAGGTTAAAAGGAACCCAACCTTATAGCTTATATCTGCTATACTTGGGAATGAACGCATTCTAACTGAATGCCACTATGTTCATTTTACAGATTCCCCAGATCTGTAAAATGAACATAGTGGCATTCAGTTAGAATGCGTTCATTCCCAAGTATAGCAGATATAAGCTATAAGGTTGGGTTCCTTTTAACCTTCTGTGGTGTAGTGGTAGCGCCTTGACTTAGTAATCATAAGTCCTAGGTTCGAGTCCCGGTCGGGGTAAAAAAATTATTCATGTTTTCACATATGTAATGTGCTTATTTGATATTTCATGCCCGAATGAGATTGGGAATTGAATTAAATGCTAAAATGAAGCCACGAGTGAGGTTGGGGAATCTGTAAAATGAACATAGTGGCATTCAGTTAGAATGCGTTCATTCCCAAGTATAGCAGATATAAGCTATAAGGTTGGGTTCTTTTTAACCTTCTGTGGTGTAGTGGTAGCGCCTTGACTTAGTAATCATAAGTCCTAGGTTCGAGTCCCGGTCGGGGTAAAAAAATTATTCATGTTTTCACATATGTAATGTGCTTATTTGATATTTCATGCCCGAATGAGATTGGGAATTGAATTAAATGCTAAAATGAAGCCACGAGTGAGGTTGGGGAATCTGTAAAATGAACATAGTGGCATTCAGTTAGAATGCGTTCATTCCCAAGTATAGCAGATATAAGCTATAAGGTTGGGTTCCTTTTAACCTTCTGTGGTGTAGTGGTAGCGCCTTGACTTAGTAATCATAAGTCCTAGGTTCGAGTCCCGGTCGGGGTAAAAAAATTATTCATGTTTTCACATATGTAATGTGCTTATTTGATATTTCATGCCCGAATGAGATTGGGAA
>JAXCGZ010004340.1:0-56046 GCA_037179515.1 Halocaridina rubra
TGACTATCTGTCTCCTGCCTTGTGTCAACTTCCTAGACCAGCTCTCGAGCCACTTGAAAAGTTCCAGAATCGAGTCATGAGATTTATCTTGGGATGTTCTCTCTCTACCCGTATTGTGAGTATGCAGTTGGAGCTCAACTTGCCCCCTCTTGTGGAGAGGATTTATGCCAATGTGTCCTATTTTACTGTTAAGTGTCTTCACTACCCCTTTCTTGCTCCGTACTTCTCTGCTGTCATGAGGACATCCCTGGATCCAGACGCACCCAGGCTCCCACTTCGAGCAGGAGGTCATAACCTTATCAGGGTGGTGAGTGACATTCTCCGTGGCCTTGACATCGACCTGCCAGTGCAGGCGGCTGTCCCAGATTTACCACCCTGGCATGTCCCCCTCCCCGCTGTCACATATACACCGACCTCGAAGGATGTCTATCCCCCCTTGCAGAGACAGTTAGCTCTGGAGACTATCGCTGATGTATCCACGTCTGTCCCTGCAGCGCACCAAATCTATGTTGATGGTTCTGTGCAAGCAGATGGGAGGGCGGCATGTGCTGTGTTTTCCCCCACCATGGAGCCGCCTGTGCCGGCTGATTCATGGATTGGCCGTAGACTACCCACCTCGTCGAGCTCCACCTACTGTGAACTGAATGCCATCTTGGATGCCGTGACTCTCCTTGTTTGACGATGAGTGAATGGGGTAATAATTTGTGACTCCCAATCGGCCCTACAAGCCCTATCCTCGCCAAGACCTATCTGTGGTCGTGCTGTGGGAGATATACTATGTCGCCTCACGGCCGCTCGGGATGCTTCTCTTGTTGTGTCATTTGTTTGGACTCCATCCCACATTGGGCTGACTGGCAACGACACAGCGGATCGTCTTGCCAAGGCGGCCTGTATGCTGGATGGGCATGCTGTGGACGCTGAGCCCTCCCTCCGATGCCTACGTAACATCATCTACTCAGCTGGGTTTGCCATGACGGTCCAGCGCAGGGACACGGAGAGGGCCAACAGTGTGTCCATACAGCACCATGATCACTTTCTTCACAGTCGCTACAAGTATCGCAGACGCAGGTTAATGGTGCGGAAAAACAATGTAGTTAGTGCTCGGCTCAGAATGGGGTATCGGCCTTTATGGCAGGTCTCCCAGACTCTAGATATGCCACAGTACACCTCCTGTAAACTATGCGACCATCCTAATGCTAACACTCTTGACCACTATTGTCTTCAGTGCCCCACAGTGAGAGATGTTTTACCACGAGGTCAGAACTTAATACAGATCTGCTCATTTTTACTTAATGATGACAACCTTGATGTTATTCTTGCTCGTTATCCTCACTTTGGTGGCCATTAATTATATTGAATTATACATATATTTTCTGTATGTTGCTGTATAATTCTGTTTGTGCATTCTGCGTTTCTCTGAGCTTTACTTTTGCATATAATGTACTCTGTGCTGCCATACTGTGAGTTGTGTGTTAGTATGCAGCAATGTTTTATCAATATGTACACCTCCCTGTAAACCATGTTCAACTCTTGGTTTTGTATCCATTTGAAGCATTATTTGTATGAACTCATGTAATGTCTGACGCCTTGGCGCAATAAATTAATAAAATAAAAAATAATCTCTCTCTCTCTCTCTCTCTCTCTCTCACACACACACACACACACACACACACACACACACACACACACACACACACACACACTTACAGCCCTTAAGAGAGAACTGGCGAAATTGATGCAAAGAATTGGGTGTTACACACGCAAAGCATTCGTGTTAACTTTGTATTGCAGTGTTTTATAGTATTCGACACTTCTACAAAACACGAATATACACTGATCGCGTGCTCAGATGCTCTTTCGTGTGTGTGTGTTTATTAGTGTGTGTGTGTGTGTGCGTATGTGTGTTTTTAGTGTGTGTGTATGTATGTATGAGCTTCTGTTTTATTTATTTACGTTTTTTGGATTCAGTCCTACAGAATGTTCAGAATAACTTTCAGCAGTAACCAGGTGGTTTAATTTAATTATTTTTTTTAATTATTTATTAATATATTTTACATTTTTTATTTTAATGCGCATATGCGTGTGTGTGTGTGTGTGTGTGTGTGTGTGCGTATGTGCGTGTGTGTGTGTGTGTATAAAGCTATTTAAAAAAAATTCATATATCCACTGGGGGTTCTTCGATCCCAACAGGTTAAGAACCCCAGTATTATCAATTCCTTGATAATATACGTTAAGAGCAAATTCCTTCTTATTGGCTGCTTTAATGTATTTCCCCGTGTGCAGGTAAAGGAATATATTTACTGTAAAAGCATGTCATGCTTAATGATTTAAGTATATTGAATTTCATTATCTCTCTCTCTCTCTCTCTCTCTCTCTCTCTCTCTCTCTCTCTCTCTCTCTCTCTCTCTCTCTCTCTCTCTCTCTCTCTCTCTCTCTCTCTCATCCTCTTTCTCTCTTATCTATCTATCTATCTATTTACATATCTATCTATCTATCTTATGTCACATATACCTAAATCTATACTTAATGAATTTTATTTTTTTTCTCTCTCTGTCTATTTATCTATCTATCTTATGTCATAAATACATAAATTTTTACCCACTGAATTTTATTGTTTTCTCTCTATCTATCTATCCGTCTATAAATCTATCTCATAAATACATAAATCTATACATATTGAATTTTATTTCTCTCTCTCTCTCTCTCTCTCTCTCTCTCTCTCTCTCTCTCTCTCTCTCTCTCTCTCTCTCTCTCTCTCTCTCTCTCTCTCTCTCTCTCTCTCTCTATCTATCTATCTATCTATCTATCTATCTATCTATCTATCTATCTCATACATTCATATATTAGTTTTCTGCTTGATTTCCAAATCACATATAGATTGACAGACAGACATAAAGTTAGTCTCTCGAGTTATATCATGTCTTAAATGTCATGGTAACCTAGGTTAAGAAGTCAAGTTAAAGTTTCCTATCTTTAATGATAAGTTTGATTTTGAACATATTTTGCTATGTTTAAGGCAGACTCTTTTATAGATTAGTCTTTTGAGGTATATAATTAGTCGTAAATATCATTGTAAGTTAGGTTAATAAGTTAAGTTAGAGTTATTCATAATTAATTATAAGTCTGATCTTAAACACTTTTCTTTTTGTTTAAATCAAAATTGTTTCATTAACATTTTATTATTATTTGATGATCTTTTATATAATTACGTGTGTACAGTATGTTTGTGTGTGCGTGTGTGTTTGTCATGTAGGTATATCGGTATACATTGAAATAGTGAATATCAGAATAATGTTTTTCTCCCTTTTGGTTCAGGGATAACCTCGCAGAGGCCCTCTGTTTGAATTTCTACTCTTTAATTTCAACTTGACTTCGGGATCCTTAGATTGTACTCCTAAAGAACATGTGTTTTGTTCATCTTTCTCTGGAAATCAACCTGAGAAAGAGAGAGAGAGAGAGACTCAAAATATATTTGCATTATTTAACGATTCCCCTGTCACTATGAGTCCCCATCTGAGGGTGGACACAGACAGGTTGAGCTGGGGGAATTAATGCTGGATGTCAGCCATGGGCTCGAACGAGGGTCTGTTATCTTCTGAGTAGAGCATTTTGCCACTACGATATGGCAGTCTGTAAACCCTGTCTCCAATTTTGTAATAATTTTTTCTCTTTCTTTTTTTTACAGAATATCAAACCAAAGGAGGAGATAATAGAAATAAAATCACAGAAGCTCTTCATCTTTAAGCTACTCCCTCTCCCTTCCTACCCCCCCCCCAGCAGAGGCCGTGGAGGGGCTACAACAGACCTTCATAACGAAGGAGGGCTCAGGTCATCCTAGAAAGGGCACACCTTTGACCATGCAAGCCGTGGAGCGCAGACGAGACATGGGGTCCGAAGTTCTCAACCCATTTTACGCCCTCCCTCAACGCAAAACCTCCGCCCAAATTATCCGCGAAGCCAGAGCGGCCTTAAGTATCAACGAGACGCCCCTTGCAGGTGTAGGTGGGGCTAGCGTCCAGCGCGTGGGCGTGAGAACGGTGCAAACGAAGCGCCCATTCACCCCCAGAGAAAGAGAAAGGACACTATTCAGTAGAGCTAGTGATTCCACCACCACCGGAGAAAGACCTCCCAGTTCTTTTACGTAAGTTTTTTCTTTTTTACATTATTATTATTATTATTTTTATCGTGGCCACCGTGGCTCAAGCGGTAGCATCCGCGACTTTGAGGCTTAAGGTCGAGGGTTCGCGCCCCGCCACGGTCTGAGGTTAGCAAGGGCATGCACTAAGGTTAACGATTACATCTGCCAAAACAAGTCCTTCGCAAGAAGGCAATCGTCCTAGCCCTTGGTGGAAAAGGGAGTCCGTGACTTAAAACCAGAACAGAACAAAATTACTGTATTATTATTATTATTATTATTATTATTATTATTATTATTATTATTGTTATTATTATTATTATTATTATTCATTGCAGGTTATCGCCTTTAAATTTCGATAGCAATGATACCAGTGGCAGGAACTCTGCCACCCAGAGACTGGTGCCCTTGGCGAGCATAAAGGCACTTCCTGAAGATCCGGAGGGAGTGAGTAATTTTATTAATTTCTGCAAAAATTAATAAATAAATTATTAAATTTTCCATCATCTTAAGCATGAGTTCAAGTCCCCATGTGGACCACGCAGGGACAAGAATAGCTCGTCCTTGTACCCCCGCATGTCGTAAGAGTCAACTAAACAGGTCGGAGCTAGGGAACTAGGAATCCCCGCCTTAGTATCCCCCCCCCCACATGAAGCTGCTGAAACCTTTACCACCTGGATTAGAGACATAAATCCAGAGCTGTGAAATATACCATATGAAACTCCTACTGCTCTCACAGTTTTGCTTTGACTCAGCCACTCCTCTTATAAGGGGGGGGGGGATTATGGCTCTTGTATATAGCTAGATGCATTCCACTCTGGCAAACTCAAGTTCTGTTACAATACTTTCTGTAAAAGATTATCTTATCGTTATTAGGAGCTTAGTCCCTTTAGGGACCACACTGGCTCATCACATTCTACAGTAATTTTTTTATTATTTTTATGTTGAGTTTGAGTCCCTATGTAGTCACCGTGGCTCAAGCGATAGCGTCCATGACTTTGAGGCGTCAGGTCGAGGGTTCGCGCCCCATCACGGTTTGAGGTTAGCAAGGGCATGCACTCAGGGTAATGATTACATCTGCCGAAGCAAGTCCTTCACAAGAATGCAACCGTCCTAGCCCTTGGTAAAAAAGGGAGTCCGTGACGTACAACCGGAACAACACATATGTAGAGTTCGAGTCCCATTTTGGTCCATGCAGATCACTTTGAGTTTTCTCTAATAACATGCAGGCCATACGAGGTTAGAATATCACATGGATTAAAAGCCTAATTATATTTATGTTGAGTTCGAGTCCCATTTTGGTCTATGCAGATCACTTTGAGTTTTCTCCAATAACATGCAGGCCATACGAGGCTAAAATATCACAAAAATTAAAAGCCCAATAATTATAATTTTTTTTTTTTTTGCTTTTTCAGAAAAAGCTGCCATCAATATACTCGGCAAGGAGAGTCCAAAGGCATCAGTTTCGGGCTTTATCCTTGTGTGACCGTAAGTATAAAAACAGTAAATAGATAGAAAGGTATTTACTGGTATTTAGGTAAGTAGAAAGGTAGATAGATAGACTGATCTATAGATTGATAGCTTGAGAGATAGTTATATAAGTATGCAATAAATTACATAAATAGAGTAAATAATAAGTAAGTGTGTAATTAAATAGACAGACAGAAGGAATAATAGACAGATAAATAGAAAAATCAATGTGTCACTGTCCTGAGCTCATGTGATATCTTGAGGATTTTAGTTGATTTCATATGTCGTTCTATCCAGCCACTGTACAGAAGCTGTTTTGCTTCTGTGAAGTAAGTAGATTCAGCTTTAAGATATCATTGTCGTAATAGCACTTGATAGGTTTTTGCTCATATATTGTATATACATAAGAAGTTTCTTTTATATAAGCTCTGCAAGTTAATATGCATTGTTTGTTTATACTGGACCTGTAACTACACACACTTGTGAGTGTGTATATATATATACACACACACACGTATGTATATTTACTTATGTATTTCAGTTCCTGAGGAAAGTGAAGATGGAGAGGAAGGGGGTAAGACTCCCCGCCGTCTTATGCCCCCCACAAGAAGTTCTACTATTAATACTTTACATAGCTTACCTGTAAGTTTATTTGTTTGTATGTACCAATTAATATTTACTGATAATAATTTAGCATAATATTTATATGGCATTTTTCCATATATTGTTTTCAAAGTTTTATTATTAGTTCGAGTCCCCTTTTGGTCCATGCAAATTGAGCCAGCAGGGTGGCCACAACTGTAACAGAAGTTATGGAATTGTTACAATTTAGTCTGGTATTAATTCTGTATTTTTTTTATTTATTTATTTGTTTCAGGGTGAGGTACAAAATAGGTATATTAGCTCGTATCAAAGTATGTGTCTGCCACATACCTAATGGTGTACTCACTAATTCTGTTTAGTTGATAGAACTTATATGCCGATTAGGGGACACAACTACCGTTTCCTTATCTCACAGTGCCTTCAGTGAAGAGAATCTGTATATGTCACTGTAGGAACACACTGATTATACAGTATATCCAGTGTAAACCTCATACTACAATTTGCCAAATTGAGGACTACGGTAGCTTAGTCATTCCCCTGCTCCAACCTGTTTATGTCCACCACCATAAGGGGGATTAATGATGACACATTAAATGGTGGACAATAACTAGAATTTACCAAGTTCCTGCAATATGTAATTATTATTATTATTATTATTATTATTATTATTATTTTTATTATTATTATTATTATTATTATTATTATTATTATCATTATTATTATCATTATTATTATTATTATTATTATAGTATATTTCTTCTCTCAACAGGAGGAGAGCAAAGATGAAGCAGGGCCTGACAACTCAGCTCCTTCACATAATTCAAGTCCGAGTCCTGAGTCTCGCCCAGATGAAATTAAAAAGGTAATATTTAGACCTACTTACATGCATGTATACATACATACACGTGCTTTGTACCAGCCTTGGAAATGGATGTGAACCTGTATATTAGTGTACATCATGTGTACATTGTACACCACAAGCAGACTGATAAAAATCTTATTCTTCTAATACTTAAATGTATCTTATGCTTGCAGGTCAAACTCGAGGAGAAACTGGAGCCCGTGACTTCATCACCTCTCTTCCAGCAACTCCTCAACAACAATGATTTGGAGGTGAGTGATTTAGAATCCTCACTTAGGCTTCGGAGAGAGTTCCAGGGGCCTGGAACAGCTGATGCGAGTAGTTCCAAAATCCTTCTTCATCCTCTTCCTGCCCAACAGCAAGTTCCTCAACAAATTTCCAAAGACAATTCTGTAATACAGGTAATGTTTTTTGGTTTGTTTTTGGTAATTTGCTTGGAATGCAATCCCCCTGTTCCATGGAACACCTGTCTTCCCTTGAAGAGCAAAGATTTGAATGAGATAACTCTGGAACGCATCCAGGCCTGCCAAGAGAATAAATTTTTTAAAAGGAGAATATATTATATGGCCTAAGAAAAGGATATTTTACTGGCATAGTATAGAAAAATTGGATCTTGTAAAGAAGAGTAACCCCAGGGTGCTTTAGGGTTATTTATATTTACAAGGTAAGTTATCCAACCCAGTCCAATCAAGTCAACTCAACCCAACCTAGTCCAAGTTAACGTAACCTATCCAACTCTACTCAACCTAACCCAACCCAAGTTAACCTAACCTAACCTACCCAAACCTAACCCAACTCTACTCATCCCAAACCAGTCCAACTTAACCTAACTTATCCTAACAACTTCTGGAGTCATTTAACTTTACATGGGACTTTGGGGGTTACTTATCTCTACATGATCCAGAAATTCATTAGCAATGAGAAAAAGTCAGATATTCTCTATCTGCGATTATCAGACTGAGAGACTACATGGTAAGATTATCGTAGCATATAGTTAAAATTATTTACAATAACTTCAAAGCTTCTTTTGCAAAATTTTTATTGGATCTCTTTATAATTTGTATTGTCATAGAATGTAAGTGTTATAACTAGTTGTAAATAAAAATTTATTCTCCATAGAAGTGCCCTACATATTTTTGTATGTCATCACTATCTTCACTATAATTGCTCTCTTTATTTATCTGTGTCATCACCATCTCCACTATGGTTACAGTCTTCACTTATCTGTGTCATCACCATCTTCATTGCAGTTACTTTCCTCACTTATCTGTGTCATCACCATCTTCATTGTATTTGCTCTCTTCACTTATCCGTGTCTTCACCATCTTCACGACAGTTGCACTCTTCACTTATCTGTGTCATCACCATCTTTCCTATAGTTGCTGTTTTCACTTATCTGTGTCATCACCCTCTTCACTGTCGTTGCTCTCTTTACTTATCTGTATCATTACCATCTTCACTATGGTTGCTCTTTTCATTTATCTGTGTCATCACCATCTTCACTATGGTTGCTCTCTCTACTTATCTGTGCCATCACCATCTTCACTATACTTGCAATCTTTTGTGTGTCATCATCTTCACTATGGTTGCTCTCTTCACCAATGTGTCATCACCACTTTCACTATAGTTGCTGAGGTCACTATCTTCACTATTCTCTAATCTTTAGATTATTAATTTATATATTCATAATATGTTTGTGTATTCATAAAAGTGTCTGTACTCTATTCATTATTCAAAATTACAACATTTAGTTCTTTATTTTCATCTCTTGCACTTAGGCTATATGAATGGTATGCTGTCTACCCCTTACTACTATAACTTAGTGTTTCGTATTAAATTTAGGGACTCTTCCAAATTTCTTTCAGTTATGTACAATATAATGAATATTTTTGGTTTATGTAATATATATTTTTGTAATAGTTACCATCATTCATTTCTTTTTCTGTTCTTTTTATATTACGTTTTATGTGTCCTCACTCTTAGCCCCTAATTTGGGGGTGGGTACAGATGGATTGAAGTTGGGGAATTAAGGGGGATGCCTCTGCTATCACCCCACCTTTGGGTCGAACGTGGGTCCATCACCCCCCCAAGTCGAGCATTATGCCACTACGCTATGGCTTTTCCCCTTCATGTGCAATACGTGTATCTTCCTTTTTTTCCCTATTTGTATTGAAGATTATCTTTTCATGACAAATTTATTGCTGTATATGACTTGCTTTCAGTCCCATAAATTCAACACTATACAAATTGTAGACTTTTTTTTTTTATCAGTGTTTTCTTATTCCGGTTCCGGTTTTACGTCACGGACTCCCTTTTCAACCAAGGGCTAGGACGGTTGCCTTCTTGCGAAGGACTTGTTTTGGCAGATGTAATCCTTACCCTGAGTGCATTCCCTTGCGAACCTCAGACCGTGACGGGGCGCGAACCCTCGACCTGACGCCTCAGAGTCGCGGACGCTACCGGTTGAGCCACGGCGACTACATCAGTGTTTTCTTATTATATTATTTAAAACCTTTATATTTTGTGAATGTAAATATAAGCTTTTAAATGTAGCTTTTACATTAAATGTGAGTAAATTAACAACTTTATCAAGATTTTGTTCAAATGTTTTTAGTTTTGTCTCACCAGTTGATTAAGATTTACAAATGATATCTCTTATGGAATAAAATCATAAACTAATCAATGGCAGATTCTTTTTCATATTTAACTATTTTTGTGCACTTTATTAATATTGATTAGTTTTATCTCTGCTTAGAATAGCATAAGTTAATTAAATAACTTAATATATTAATTTACTAATCCCAATTTATTGTAAATTCACTAATTAATATAGATTTAATAGTGTAAGTTGTTTGGAACTAATTTATGAAGTACAATTATTTCCTAAAACATTTTCTCTTTTGATTGTATATACTGTGCATATATTTGTTTACTGAAACACATATTCTGCAAAACAAATGTTTTAATACGCCTAAGAGTTTTCCAGTGACTTCAGAGGGGCCCCTTACTTGCCAGATTTTACCCTCAATTTCTGAAAATGTTATCTTTATTTTTGGATGTGCATTGAAATGCTTTATTTGTTTGCTAAAACTCGTTTTATACGAGAACACATGTGTTGACCAATAATTAAATTTCTAATTATCTCAGCAAGGTATATATTCCCCAGCTTCAACCTGTCTGTGTCCTTCCCCATTCGAATGGGGATTAAAAGTGACCCATAAACCGAGAAGCAACAACAACAAAGACACATATATTGCTGATTTGTATTTTTTTTTCACTATTTATCACCGTTATGGGGATGAACACATTAAGGTTGGCACTGGGAAAATAAGGCTGGATGACCTTTGCTAATTTGTAACGATAAATTCTAATAATTCCCAAGAATATCTTTCAATATGCAGTCATATGCTTCTATCTCTGTTGATTAAACAGGGATTGAAATGAGGCATCTACAACAAATCTCTAATTTTCCCATTCTGAAAAGAGTAAGTAAAAACATGTAAATCTCTGTTGTAGACCCCATTTCTACCTGTATTTATAGGTATAAAACACAGGCACTTATTTCTTTACAAACAGGCATGCAACAACAACAACAACCTTACCTTCAATGCTTTAAGATAATGACTAATGAACTCATATAATTACAGCCTGTAAATAATCAAGAGCCAGCACCTCCTTCAGGATTAGAGGCTAAGAATAACAATAACCTGAAGAAAACTCCAAGGCTCAGGAAGACTGATAACTCCCACCGAAAGAAGATTATCTCCAAGAGAGTGGGTATTGACAGGGATTGGCGACACGCTGTGGAAGGACGGACCCAAAATACTTCTTCTATGGACAATGGTGAGATTAATAGAAACTTAATGCCTCGCACAATATTATAGAATTCGTACAGAAAAATTGTGAGATATACCAGTATATTGATTTATTTCTGTTTTATGTGTCACTGTTAATCCTCATTCAAACAAGTCAGAGCTGGGGAATTACAACTAGATACCTTTCCTGACTCCTGCATTGAACTCCAACACAGGTTTGTCAATTCCTGAGTGAGTGCTCCAACCATGACGCTACCACCTAGGTCCCCTGAGAAATACAGTATATAGAATGAGGATTATACAAAAATACAGAGTGCGAAAGTAGAATTTGCAGTTTAATGGAATGGACATGTATTATTCTTAGTTTCTTTATGTTGAAATATCTAAAATCTCTTTATTGCTGAAATGCATTTGGAATAGTATATGTACTTATCTTTATGTATGGAAGGTATATAAAACCGAATTATTAAAGTCTCTCAAGTCTATTACTCAGTTATATTCAGCATAGTTGAATACATATGAAAAACTTCTTAGAACCTTCATCCTAAAAAAGAGAACTAATGTCTGTGAAGAAGTTCATGGTAGAGGAACAGCCTGGTAAACCTCTCCTTACATGAGATACTGTAAAGAAAGGTTAACCTAACCTAACCTTTGCAGTTATTTTACGGGGCTATTTACCTTAACTGGAAGTTTTGAGAGTCATTCATATTTATAGGATCCCCATACACATATATACCATGGCTCTCAGTAATACTGTCCTCTCAGACAGTCTTTCAACAGACTTCTCATTTTAGATTTATTTTTAGCAGATGATCTTGTAAAGCATTCATCAGTTTTTACTTTGACCGCAATGCACTCATCTCTTGTTTGTATAGCAAATGTCCCACGTTTTTGACACCCACCATTGCATGTCAATCCCCAAACCTCTTTTATAAATCTTATTAGTTTACATAATGCTATTACTTGTATATCCTAATAATATTTTCTTTGTCCATTTAGGCTTTAGTCAACCATTATTTATGTTATTATATCAATTTGATCTTATCCTTCTCAAATTTTTAAACTTTTTTTTTATTTCTAGAATCCGAGGATGAAGGGGGAGGAGGGGTTAAAGTAATGGATACTTCAGTCCTCACAGCTCCTCAAGAACCATCTGTTGACCAGGCCATATATTATGAAGAAAAATTAGCTCCTATATTAGATGAAATTAGTCGAGCTGTTGGATGTGGTAAGCATAGGAAAATTATATACAGTACTTACTTTCTTCATACTTACACTCTCAAGCAGTCTTTTCAGTCTGTCAGTGGGATTAGTCATCTTCTCATCTTCGCAAGTCTTCGAAAAGTCTTCCTCTTAATAATATTTCTATTGTACTTACTTACCTTGCACTTCCACTCCCAGGTAGTTTTTTCAGCCTGTCAGTGGATTCAGTTATCTTTTCCGATCTCTTCTGTTTTTGAAAATTCTTTATCTTCTTGATAATTCTGTTATACTCACTTAATTTGTACTTCCACTCCTTGGTAGTCTTTTCAGCCTGTCAGTGGGATCAGTCATCTTTTCTGATCTCTTATGTCTATGAAAATCTTTCCTCTTTTTAATAATTCTATTGTGGGAAAATCGAGCTCCTTCAGAATCTCTCCCACTGTGTCTCACCAACGTTTTCGATGTCTATATCACATTTGCCTTCCAATTGACGTCCAATTCCATCTCTTGGTAGTTCGATTTTCAACCATTCTCTCCAGATGTCCCATTAAGTAAAAGAAGATAATTTTTGATCATATGAAAATTGATGATAGTTGCAGCAGGTAGCTCCAATTTGAAACTCTTATGAGTTGCATTAACATAAATAGGAATAATGCAACTAGTATAAATATTCTCTTTATATTTTTTAGTACATGTCTCTGTCTCCAGCAGCACCCTACTGGCTTGTCCATTACCAGTAGCCAGCCTTCAAGGGTTGGTTGTGGCAAGAATTATAGTGTGGGAGAATGGGGATAACATTCATTTCCCAATTTGTTTTTTTCATCTTGTATGGTATACGGACAAGCACATTTGTAAACCTTTTATGTTCTAATAATATTTTTCATCATACATACCACACCCTCCCTCAGAGTTCAGCAAAGTGGACATAACCAGAGAAGGAAAAAATTCATTATAAAAAAACAAAGCTCACCATCATCTCTGCAGTTCCAGATATGTACATAAAGTTACTCTCGGGTTGGACATATATAGTGAACAAGCTCAAACCATTGTCAGAAAATGCCTATTTACAAATATATAATCCAGAGTAAATTTTATGTACAACATAGTAATATTACCAGTATTGTTCCCAAGGTAAGAGATATTTTTACAGAAGTATTTCTGGGCAAAATTATGTAGAAATAGGGAAAAATGAAAAAAAAACAATTGAAATTTTGACAAAAATAGGCTTTTCTCTTGAAGATAAACCTTAAGCATTGAACACCATGTCGATTAAAATTTTGAAATTATTTCAATTTTTATAATTGCCTAGATTCCATTTGTCTATTCTGAATTATCCTAGATCATAATATGTTATTCATCTACATTTTTTCTGTGAAACACAAATTCTGAGGAATTTGAGACTGAAGTATAGTAAATTACAAAATAATCATAATATACATAATACAGTACTTTTTCTTATATGCTACCTTCTGTTCCAAAGTCAACAGGGTAAACTATTCAATATTTTTTCTGTGCGGGCCACAAGTGGAAGGTCCGCTCACCCTCAAAGGTGAACATCCAACAACAATCTATTCAGTTTTGAATACCTGATGTATAGGATATCGTTTATGGGATTCTTAATAAATTTACATTCATTACCAACTTGATTTGTATATAACATATATCTCTCTAGTTGTTAACCATTTCTTCATATCTTTTTTTCCTTTTATAGGAGTTAGTGAGGATGTGCTTGCAGAATTGGTGGCCAAATTGTATAGATCTCTGGAAGCTGGTGGTCTCCTTGGCAGACATTTCAGATATAGATCTCAAGTTTTACGAGCTGTGTTTAAGTTAGTAGACAGAGAACATGGGCCGCTGCTGGCCAATATTGCGCGAGTTATGCTGGCAGTAAGTGTGTTTACCGCTATGTATTTTCAGAGTGAATAATTATATTACAACTATGGCAATCTTTTTATTGATTTCATGTGATAATTCAGTAATTAAATATGAAATTGTTTGGATTTATAGTGCATTAGATGTCATCTGACTTTTATTTTGCTGCCTCTACCACTTATGCCACAACTTCTGAGACTGAAATAAGGAATCTCACACTCTGTAGACTAATGTAATACTCTTACATGCTAATCAAATATAATGATTCATTCATTCCTTAGCTTAAAGTCTCTGGAAGCAACCTGACGTCAGTCTGCAAATTAGTTTTTAAAGTGACTCGCCACGACAGCAACGACTCTCTCTTTCTCGAAGGGAACCTGTTAGATCTTCTACTCGAGGCAGTAGCCTGTGTACCACCTTTGGAACAGCCTGAAGCTTGTGTTTATGGCTATGGAGCCTTGAAGTTCCTCACTATGAATTCACAGTTGGTAACGAAGCTGTTGAATAGAGGAGTACTTGAATTACTGGTACTTCATATGAAACTCATAGTTAATCATGTAAGCTTTAAGTTTGGTTGCATTCTGCATGACTCCATGAGAATGGTCATTGATAAGATTTTTGTACTATCATCTGTAATAATGAAGACTATATATATTAATTTCTTATATATCGGATACTTTACAGTTTTCCACATATGATATGTTTGTAATATTATTGTAGAATTCTTTACTTATTCCATTGAATGTTGACTAGGCACAGAATAATTTATCTAATAGATTTTATATAAACATTGCTGGTACATCAGATTATAAGTAAATATTTTTTGTATGTTCCAGCAACAAGAATACTCAAGTGTCCCAGAGCAGACACATTATGCTCTGGTTCAACTCACAGGGACACTCCGGCATGTCAGTAGTTGTGAACGCACTTTCCCTCTCCTACTAGTTACCAATGCTGTGCCACAAGTTTGTGCACTCTTACAGCATTTCTCACATGATCAAGATGTTACTGCAAATGTCGTCAGAATATTAAGGTAAGATTTTGAGAGACACTGAAGACACGATTTTTTCAACAAATTGCCATATCCTGCTTAAGCCAAAGGTTGGTCAAAAACTGGAGAAACACGGAATGGAATGATTGGCAGATGCCTTTTGAGCCCTGACGGTTTTGTCATGGCCGTTTTGTTGTCATCTATTTGGTAAAATGGCTAGGTTAGATTAGATCAGGCTAGGTTTGGTTTGGATTTGTTCCAGATATAAAAATATTTTTAGCACCAGAAAGTCCGTCACCAAAATTTCTCAAACCTGAAGAGGATGGCTTTATCATACCCTATCATCTTTACCCCATCCATAAGCTTTTCTAAGGGAAGGAAGAGAAGTTTTAGGAATATGACAGTGACAAACCTTTGCTTCTTTGTCCCTTTAGGTTAACCTAATGACACACGCGGAATATAAGAGGGGCAAACCTTCTCCCCATTCCAAGGGATGCAACTTCATGGTTAGATTTACAACCAGTTAACCTTAATATTGTATCACAATATGTTATTCTAATTATTTCTTCTCTTGTGTTTCTCTTTTGAGAGAATTTTTTCTCAGTTTTTAAAATATCATGAAAATATCTTAAAACTTTGAAATTTGGGCCTGATAATACTGGTGGACAGTACTCTGCTGTTTTGCAGTCAAGCTCATTATGGATGATTGTATTGCTTACAACTTGATGTGCAAACAATACAACATATATTTACTTTGAGCTTTGTGGGAAAGCTGAGATTCGACAGTGGCTTTCATTAGGGTCTCGGGGCTGTTCGGCCTGGCAGCTTCGGGAACAACAACAAATTTGCTGTTTGAATTGTAAATGGAAATTATTTAAGATGCACATATATTAAAATTTTTCATATCCTCTATATAGTAACCAGCACTAATGTTTTTAGGTTATCAGATTATAAATTCACACTATTAAATAGAATAATTTTCCTCTTAACTCTTCCAAATTCTTTTGCAGCATCATTTCTACACATGAGGAATGTTGCTCTGCTGCTGCGTCTCATCCTGCCATTTTTAGCGCATCGGTTGCTGCTCTCAGACGCCATTCTGCTAATCCAGCTATTGTTGTACGTCTGGCATATGCTCTTGGAAATATGATGGCCAATTCAGATGAGGCCAGATGGCAGGTAAGGAAAGCTGTGAGTCGATGAACCATGGAACTAGAACTGTAGGGCATTAAGAAGAGCATCCATTCTTAAATCCCTGGCTCCAACCTGTTTTTGCTCATTCCCATTTGAATGGGATTAATAGTAACAAAATATTAAAGTGAAAGATCTCTATGAACGGCAGAGGCAAGGACAGCGATAACACTAGAGCCTGATGTTCACTGGAGTTAATGGGCTCTACTTTCTGATAGAACTTCTATTGCTATTAAACTATACCCTGATATGACCTACTAAATGTAAAGAAGTAATTTTTTATAATGTAAAGAAATCCTTATAAAATATTTCTTGAACTTTGAAAATGCTAAGTTATTTAAGTTTGAGTTCTGTAGCAGCTTATCATTCATTACTTTTGCCCCAGTTTTGGCATCTCATTATCTAGATACAGTATTTAGATATGTTAGTGTATTCTTATCACAAGACTGACTTACTAATGTATTTTCTTAACAGCTTTTTAGTGAAGAGGGCTTCACAGAAACATTGCTAGAGCTCCTGACTGCATACCTTCAGAGGGACAGACATAGCCAGGCAGATGAATTAGACCCCTTAACACCTTCCAGTGGCACTCCGGAGGATGTTATGGTCAAGGTATATATAATGGATTTTGAAATTAAAATGTTTCTCAGAGACCTTTTGTCTTCATGTTGTTGTTTGTGTTGTTTACCATTTTATGTTTCACTATTACTCCCCTTAGAGTGGACGCAGACAGATTCGAGCTTGAAAAGTAAGGATGGGTGCCCCTCTTACTCCCACATTATGGGGGTGGACGCAGACTGGTTGGAGCTGGGGGAGTGAAGGCTGGATACCCTTCTTAATGCTCCATAGTTGGCTCAATCTCCTAATCGCTGCACTACCACGAAAGTGTTGAAAAATAGGATGTAAAATTGTATGGCCAATTTAGGTTGCTCAGTAAATATAGCTACTGGTTCCCACTTAGTAGGTTATGAGTTTAACTATTTCCATTGTGGCTCATGAAGCTCCTTTCTTTGCCAAAGCCATTTTGGTCCGAAAAATATATAGTAGTGACATTCCTAGAGTGGAAGCCTATTCTTGCTGGCTGAGGCTTTGAAAAATTCAAAAATGCCTATCCTGTAATCATTTATGTAAAATGAAGAAGAAAATGTGTGCTCGTTTTCAGAAAGAAATACATATGTTTGCAGTTTAAGTGTCACCATTAATCCCCATTTAAGTGGGGATGGGCACAGACATATAGGAGCGAGGCAATTAATGCCAGAGACGTAAGTTTTAATTAAATTATAGTCCCATGAGGTGTTGTGTAAGTAGTGTAAGCATATGTAGTGGTTTAGTGTCATACTAACAATCTCAAAAGTAAGTAAGTAAGACTTTCTGCCTTTAGAGTAGATCATTATCAGAGGGAACTGAGATGACCTTGGATTAATGTTTCATTAGCAGTGAATGCAAGTGAAACCAATAAAAATCAAATAAGGAGTTATCTTCCATCTGTTTGCAGCTTGCAGTTTATGTTAATTCGGATGCTGTCTTGAGTAATGTATCAACAGCTAATAATCCAAGAGTAGTTATCAGTAAAAATCATTGTTCTCCAAGAAAAATATATTTTTCCTTAATCACATATGATACATCAAAAGCAGATGAAGTAATAATATATAATGCTGCTGCTTGGGAACCATGGTATGCAGTGGTTAGAGCACTCTACATGAGAAGAGACAAGCCCCTGTTTGATCCTACCACAGGGCATTAAGAAGGGCAGCCATCCTTGATTCCCCATTGCTAAAGTGTCTGTAACCACCATTAATCAAATGGGGATTAATAGTGACTCATGAAAACAATAAATAAAAACAATTGTTAATCCAGGTGAAACTAAAGTATAAAACACTAGAAAAGATGATATACTTGTGGAATATAAACTAATTTTCAGTTGGTAAAATAACTGACTCATTTCCTTTCTCAGTTAATTCGAGTCTTAGCGAATGTGTCCGTGCACTCACGCGTTGGTCCAGTTCTCGCTCGTTCACGCACATGCCTCTCCCTTTTGATATCCGTTCTGAGACACAAAGGAGTCGACGAGAGTGAAGAATTGGTGCTCTCTGCTCTAGCGACTCTTAACAACTTGACATTTTACACTCGAGATCAACCCATTTCAGCTCTTCACATTCAACTGGCTGAATGTAAGTAGTAATAATGCCTTTACTAAGTAAGAAAATTGATACTTTATATAGAAATTGACGAGTAGGAAGATGGGAAGTGGCACTCAATAACTGCCTGAAATTCATTATTTTTAGTATAAGATTCCTAAAATGACACTCAGATAATGCCTTTACTAAGATACAAAGGAATTATATAGAAAATAAAAATAGGTAAAAGATAAAAAGTTGCAGTTAATAATTGAATGAAATTCTTCATATATATAATAGTATTCGATCCCTACAGTAGTACTCTTTTAGTTTTCTTGGACAAAAGTAAATTGATATATAACCAGTTTTACTCATAGTTGATAAACAAAATAAATTATCTATATACTTGCACTATTTCTCCTTTTGAAGTAGAGATAATTATGTGTATTACTCACCATATAAATCTCGTAGGTATAAGAGAGGAAAAATTCAGAGAGATACATGTAAAGAGGAACTCGATTTCCTTAGAAATATTGACCTTATGTATGTAATACTGTAGTGTATTGTAATAGAAATAGGGTTATTTATTAATTATTTCACAAATTGCATTGCTTGTGCTTAAAACGTAATTGTATTCTGTATTGGGCCGCATGGCAGAAGATCCTTACCTCCTTACCCTGCAGTTGACCCAAGCAGGAAGGTGTGGGGACTTGTAGCCGCCCCTGATCCCCAAGGAGCTAAAAAGAGTGATCAAGATATATTAGCTTCTGGTGTAAATGTGTGCTTTAACTCGGCCACCTCCTTACAAAGGTAATTGCAGCCATTGCATGTGTCTGTGTTTAAATGTTCTTTGTATATCAGTTCTTACATATATTCACATATTTTTCTAGGCTTATGTGATATGTTGCCAATGGATCACGTTGAAGGACTTGTGGAGACTATTCGAGTGTTTGGCAATTTGACACATTTCCGAGAAATCAGAGATATCCTTACCAAAAGGGAAGGTAGGTCTATTATTTTTGCTTATTCAAAGCACTTGGGATATTTTAGCTCAGAAACATTCTGTAACTGTCTGTGTTATGTTTTGATACTATTACATGGATGTGTTACATTGCTTACTAACTGCATACGTAGCACGAAAAAGTTTCAAAAGCTGTAAAGCCTGAGGCCTGTATTTGAAATTTTAAATTGGCAGCCTTGATCCTCTTTATTAGATATAAAATGCTTATGACTTACTTCTTACTGCTGGTGTGTTTAATATCTGGCATCCACCCCTGGGGTGTCCTGCCAGACTCTGAGCTAATGTTATTGATTAGAGATGGAATAGAGTTCTTAAGTATACTTATGGCACAGTTCTCTTCCTTCTGTTAAAAATCACCCTTTTGACCCTGACAGGAGAAGGTAATAGGTATGACTAAAGAAAAATGTGATCTTGTAAAGCAGAGTAACCCCAGAGTTCTCGAGGGTTAGTCATGTTTACAAGGCAAGTCAATTAACCTAACCTTTCCTTACAGAGTTATTTAACCATACATGGGGTTCTGGGGGTTTACACATCTTTACAACTTCTAAATGTTTTTCGTCTTTTCGCTAGTGCTGGAAGTCCTTGTGGAAATGCTGGATTGTGACTCCAGAGAACTTGTTTATGTGTGCGCCGGAGTCCTCGTCAACTTAATGTCTGACTCATCGAGACGGTCTATATTCCAAGCAGAAAATGGAGTTCTGAGGCAAGTTAATCATTTTGATTTTAAAATTGTGTCTCCATTGCTGAAAACTTCTTTGAGATATTGTCACATTTATGCTCTACATTTTGTAGATGTTGACTACTAGTGATAGGGAAACAGGAAGCTGGCAGTCCTTCCTTCCCTGAAATATTCTTGTCGCAAAG
The DNA here is from genome assembly GCA_037179515.1 of Halocaridina rubra. NCBI lineage: Eukaryota > Metazoa > Arthropoda > Malacostraca > Decapoda > Atyidae > Halocaridina > Halocaridina rubra. The sequence goes on from JAXCGZ010004340.1 coordinate 20,145, forward strand.
TTTCCACTCCCACGTAGGCTTTTCAATTTATCAGTGGTATAAATCTGGCAATTGATCATTGAGAGAGTGAGGCTGGGGAATTAAGACTGGATGCCATTCCTATAGTCCCACGGTGGTCTCAATTGCAGGTGCACCAACTCTGGAGTCGAGTATGCTTACCACTCAGCTATTGTGGTCAAAACATACTCTTTGAAAAGACAAAGATAGACAGGGTATGTTGATGCTGTGCTATCTTTTGTTATCATTGTGGCAACCCTACTAGCATCAATGGGGTTTGGTGTGTGTGTGTTTAATCCCTATTTTGAGAGTGGATGCAGATATGTTAGAGCTGGGAATTAAGACTGCATCCCCTTCCTAATGCCCCACGGTGGGTAGAACACAGGTCTGTCACCTCTCAACTTGAGTGCTCTAACCATTGTGCTACTGCAAGTTGGTGTCACATTCGAATAAAAAAGCAAGTAATGAAAGAAGCCGCAAGAGCAAAATTCTTAATAGGTTTTCACCACCTCCTTTTCAGGATGATAGATGTCCTTCAGTATTTTGGGTACGGGGATTGGCAGTTGTGTAGCTTGGCATGTCAAGTACTTTGGAATTATTGTGCATCTGCAGCAGACGTGAAGTCGACCCTGGGAGACAAAGAGACAGAGAAGGTTATATTTGTGCTGGAGGAATTCTTAGGTAAGAGACAAAATTGAATTTAAAAGTGGAGGAATATTAAACAATGGAGATCTTGGTTAGAAGAGTGACCTCAAGGTACACTAGGGTTCTTCATATTTTCAAAAGGAGGTCACCTAACTTAAGCTAACCTTACCTACCCTAACTTAGAAATTTATTAGGTTATTTTTCTTTACGTGAGCTTCTGGAGGTTTCTTATCTTTAGAAGATCCAAAGATAGTAAGTGAGGCTGCTTCTGTACTGATGAATGATAAATTGGGGTTGTTAATATAAATCAGTGAAATTCAGGTAAATTATTGCAATAATTAATCTGTGTGTTATTTTGCATGAAGTGTATGGTTCTTAGTGATACTGTAACTAATCATATTTCTTGTTGATAAGGAGAGAGTTAGATTTTATCATAGTAGCAATGGAAGTATAGTATTTTATTTTGAATAGAAAATTATTATGCATGTTGAAGTCTAACAGTATTAATCTTATATGATTTATTAGTATGTATGAGTGGGTGAAATATCCTAAAATATTGTAGAGTTTGATGCTGTAGTTAGAAAATTATGTTTTCAAATTAGGTTACTAATATTACAGTATTCATGACATTACTGCATGCTATGAAAACTATTTTCACACTTAACTAACACTGCTGTTGTATATTTCAGTGAGAACGATAAAAATAACAGATTTATTTTATTATAGAGAACTTCCAAATGTAATTTCAGATGACGATTCATATTTCAACAACCCAGAGGTATTTGGTGAATGCGACCCTGAAACCAAAGAGGTCATATATCAGATGTGGGAAGATTTTGCCCAAGTAGCAACTAAACTACTGGACCGCATTGAGGAGACCGATTCACTCCCCATCGTTGGAAAAGCTTAGAGAGTTAGGATAAAGAACTTATGATAATACTAAATGATGATGATTGGTTTTACGTCAGGGATTCCATTTTCTCTTAAGGGGTAAAATGGTGCCTTCTTTCGAAGGACTACTTTTGGCAGTGCAACTGTAACCCTGAGTGAATGCCTTTTCAAACCTTAGACCATGGCAGGTCCCAAACTAATGACCTGACAGACACCCTTTTCTATTAAGGGCTATAATGGTGCCCTCTTTTGAAGGGCTGGTTTTGCCAATGTGACCCATATCCTGAGTGATTGCCTTTCCTAACCTCAGACCGTGGCAGGTCGCAAAGCGACGACCTGACACCTGACAAGTCAAAGTCGGGTGTGCTACCACCTGATCGTGGCAGCAGCCATCATAGCACTATAAAAACCAGAGAAAAGAATATTTAGGATGATTTCAATTTATGTCAATGAAGGCCAAAAGGAGTAGATATATTGAAGAGGTATGTTGAAGTACTTGACATGGTTTTTCAGAATTTCATGCTCTCTCCCACTTTATAAAGCAGGGTAGCCACAACCAAAATGATTTATGAAACAACAGTCACTTGGGCCCACTTTGAGTTGTTTCACTTGAAAAAGTTTGAAGAAGTCTCGGCAAGGAGCTGATAGTCCCGTTTTTTGCTGTTATTTCTTTGCTGCCAGAAGACCATCCCATGAATGAAAGAGTATGATAAAAGAAGGGTTTCTCCTGTTTACTTGCATGAACATATAGGTATTATAAATTCACATCCCAAAAAGGGGGATTTTTCATCCATCTTCAAGAGCTGGTGATTGTAGGAAATTCATCCATATTTATTTAAAGAACCAAAGTCATATTTCGACAAAGCAAGATCATTTATATCATTTTCTGTTTTGCCAGTTTTGTGGCGAAAGTAGTGGAGGGAGTCTAACATTAACTGATTAATTAATGGCATTTTTGGAGAAAAGAACTGAAGAAGTTCATAAAAACCGTCCATTTCGTTTTCCCATTTTGCTAATATATAAGGAATAACACCACATACCCAAAAATTTTATTGTGAATCGTAAGTAATTGTTTGTTTGATTCATGTTGCAGTAGAAATGCATACTTTATATGTAGATGATATATAGTATCTTTATTCCTGTTAAGTGAATCCTACAGCATTGTGGGACAATAATTGCAGTGTTCAGTACTTTATTATTCTAGTACATTTGTAGTGCAAGAAAAGCATTTTGGTCATATTTAGATAGTCCTGTATACAGTATGGGGTAGCAGATGGGAAATGAGTTCAGGTATACTATACGTAGATAAATAATATTGAACTGTTACCAGACAGTCTTAAAATGGTAGGAAAATGCCCATTAAAGAAAAAATTCAAGAAGGTGACCAATTAATAGCACTTCACGAATTTGTCCTGTTGTTTTCTTTAATGAGCCTTCTCCTACCACTATATGTATATATTTGATATCATGTACTCTTCAAAATTGTATAGAACTTAAAATATCTGAATTATTTAACGTCAATGCAGTCATGAAGCTTCATGTATTGTTCTGATATATATATATATATATATATATATATATATATATATATATATATATATATATATATATATATATATATATATATATATATATATATTTCATTTTCTGTTTAGCATGATTGATAGCCTGGATGGGTGACAAGTTTTCGTCGCCTGTTGAAATTGGCAAAAAATGTGTTCTTATTATCACAAAGTACTTGAATAGCACTTTATAGTACTTGAATAGTACCTTTTTCGTCCTCTCACTTTTGGTATCTTTGACACTATTTCCTAAGTAATTCAACAATGTTTTATATTGCGGTTCCTCATGGCTATGTTAGTGATATGTGCAAAGATCCCATATAAATTTGGTGGAAGATCAAGTTATATAAATTCAGTATATATTCAAGATCAGAGTATATAATCATATACTATGTATATGATATTCAAAGCCCTAGTCTCTATCAATCTTTATTTATATAATTGTAGGATTAGGTATTCATATTGAGAATAGTGTATAGTAAAGTTTATTTTATATTAAGCCTTGATATTGTTAAACTATTGATGATATTTCTAAGATATTATACTAACTTTACCTAAGATGGATTGTAAAGGGGTATGCATGTGTCCTTTTTAGGTACTTGTCTAGAATACTAATATAGTTTGATAGTGACTCTCATTACCATTAGGAGGTCATATATTTAAATTATGTCCCAATTTATTCAGTAACCTCCTCAGAATTTACAAATTCCCTCTTGATCATATTTTATAAATTGAAACTTGTTTTCACTCTCAAATGGGTGTGAAGGGAAAGTAGTAGCACAGTTGTTAAGAGTGCTCAACTCAAGAAGCGACAAATTCGAGTTTGATTCCACTTAAGGGTGTTAGGCAGGGCATCTAGTCTTAATTCCATAGCTTCATCCTGTCCGTATCCACCCTACTTGAATGGGGACTAACTCTTAACACATAATACGGTGCTTAGTCACAAAGAGATATGCTAGTTACAGATCTTAGTGACTGAAAATATGAACTCACATTAGGCAAAAAGATTCCTCTGGTTTGTGAAATATATGAAGGATTTTTATTTTTAATATAGAGATACAGTTATTCACAATAAATTTTATATGATTATATCAAGAGTAAATCAATAGGTTAAGAAGTCCCTCTTGGTGAAAAACTCTCCGATACCCAGTGATGAAAGGAGTGTGATATAGACTTTAATTTACTATGAATTATAAAAGATGTATTTGTAGCTGGTATATGTTCCGACACCTAGTGATATTAATGTTAGCTAGTTTTAAGCATTTATTGAAAGAATCTCTATATAAGATCTTGGATGTTATAATTAAAAAAATATCCATTTTCTTCATACACCAAAGTCCCTCTTCTAGTAAATAACTGCAAGTTTAGAATTAAGTTTAAATAGTATCGCTTAGCACAAATATATATCTCAAATTCTAAACAAGAGTTAGTTGGGTGTCTTCTTTTTTCCCAATATACATCGCATTTTGTTAACCCTTTGCGTTGAGGGAGAAAAAATTCCGTCCTAGTATTCTGTGCATATCGTAAGAGCCAACTGAAAGGGATATGTTTTGCACAATATAGGCAATCCCATCCTCCCAGAAATTTTTTCCAGAGAGAACTGCTTAAGTAAAGGATAAGGAATGGAGAGGTATGGTGAGGCCCTTTGCTTCCTAGTTGCACTTTTGTAACCATCCTACTGTTGGAAAATGAAACCTATAGTAAAGTAATATGTTCAATGATTACCTACACAATATCAAGCCTTTTGCTTTCCACTGAGAGTATATTCAAGGTACCTGTGTACTTTCCTGTTGTGAAGCTTGATAGTGTGAAAAGAAATCTTTAAGCAAACTACAGTACTCTAGTTTGGATTTCTTTTTCCTTACTGAAATTGTCACTGACTTCCCCTCTCTGGTCTTGCCATTGTCAGTGAGAGAAGTTGTTAAACAACCAAACTTTTATCCTTTTTGGTGTTTCTCATGATACACAGGGCTATGTGATAAAAACCCTAATCTTAAGAAGTCTATGAACTGGAAAACTTGTACTGAAAACCTTTACTGTTTGCAGTTATATTTCTTTTTACACACAAAAACTGTATATGCATACAGACAATTACACATACTGTATTATACACAAATGATGTACTATTTCAAAGATTAAAGTGATCTTCTCCTATGCACTGTATAGAATTAAATATAAATTATTTATCAAAAATTTTTTTATTCCTTATGAAAAGAAGAAGGCATTTATCACTCCTAATAACACAGCTGGGGGCTGCAGTGGGGGTAAACCAGCTCTGATTGTTGGACCTCATGGCAGATGATCCTTGCCCATTTACATCGTGGGTGACCCAAGCAGGGTGGTGGGGGAGGGGAGTTGTGGTAGCCCTTTACCCCCAGTGTAGCAAAGAAGTGGGATCTTGATGTGTTAGCTTCTGGTGAATGTGCGTGCTCTGACTCCGATACCCCCTTACAAGGGGGTTTACAGATATTGTATGTATTCTTATGTAAAAGTATAGTCTAGCAGTTCAAAATATGCATGCATATCCCATTTTAAGTAGCTAACGCTCATATTCCCAGTGTATAGAGACGATAATAGTATCTTGGAGACTGAGACTAAACTGATTGTGTTTGCTCTATTTTTATTGAGTATATTTTTTAGCTCACCAATTTGGGTGTATAGTACTAACACATATTGGCTGAGGGACATAAGCAGTTCTTGAACATAAATATCATATATTTTGGTTGGTGAAAGAAGTTCTAAATCTTTGTAGACTTGTAGTTGTGATAACTTATAAACGTCTTTACTTGCATATCACAGGTAGTTAATATTTCATATCTTTGTGCCTTCATGTCATCATTTGTAGCAAGAATTGTGGTGGCACTCTATCCCCAAGGAGCTAAGAGGAGTGATTGAGGTGAGTCTTGGCTTGTGGTGAATGTGTGTTCTTTGTAATACATTGTAAAAATATTCTTACCCATATGTAAGTCTCATATAAAATAGACAGCTTAGAAATAGTTGGCTTAGGCCTTTACATATTTCTTATGTAGGGTTATCAGTATGTATTTAAGACCGAAGATCCGATAGTAATTTACAATGCTGCTTGCAATGTGTAACTTGTATATGTTTTAACTAGTTCGTGATCATATCTCAATCTTCATTTTACCTTATAAATTTTCTATCCCTTCCCTTCTGGTTCCCCAATTGTTTAGTTGGTTTTCACTGGCCTAAGCTGGCAATATGTGCAGTGGTTAAAGCGATTCACTCAGGAAGTGACAAGCCTCTATTCAAGCCCACCATGGAGCGTTAGGAGGGCTTCCAGCCGTAATTCCCCAGCCTCAACATGTCTGTGTCCAATTTTATTCTAATAATTACTAATAGTTATACATAAAATGGCAAACAACAACGTCTGAGGATAATGGAAATGCAGTCCTTTTTAGCACTTGACTCAGGAAGTGACAGTCCTGCAATAGAACACTCCATAGGATGTTAGGAAGGACATCCAAACATAATTCCCCAGTTAAAACCTGCCTGTCCACTCCCTTTCAAATGGGAATTAATAGTGAAGAAAATGGAAGAGGGTGTAAATAAGTCCAAAGGTGGGTTTATTCTCTCAGTTTTATCATCTGCAAATGACACTGGACGAGGTATAACCATTGAGGATACAGTATTTGTAATATTCTTTAAATATAAGTGGATATTCCCATTTTTTTTTCACTATATCAACATTTATTATTAGATGCTGTCTGCAATATCAATCAAAAGATATTTTTTAAGAATTAGAGAATATTTTGTGAAAAAGATGAAGAGAGTGAGAAAATTAAGATATATAGAATTTCAAGTTGTTTGGATGATTGCTAGGGTGGTAGTGAATTAGATCCAACTGAAATGAAGCAGAGGTGGAAATATTACTGTGGAAAATATCTGAATATGGAAGAACAGTGAATAGCAATGGTAAATGAGGAAATAAAGGTTTATATGACCAATGGTGAAACAGCAACACTAGAGAGATATTGAAAGTGGTCTTTAAAGAAAAGGGATAACTGGAGTGGATAAATAAAGCGTTAGAGTTGAATGAAGTGGATGAAATCCCTACATTCGTTGGAGAAGAGTGGAAATGTAAGATATTTTTTAAGAGGGAAGATTATCAGTGGACTCAAAAAGAAAATAATGTATGGAACTCCTCATAAGAACTGCGACATAAATATTCAATAGTCCTAATTCTTCCGTTATGTTGGATTATTTTTATATTAAATTGTTATATAGGTTGATATTTTGTGTGAAGTCATGTCCGGAATGCTGAATGAGCTTATAATGTAATTCAGCTTGTTGATTCTTAAGAAAACTGGTATTTATTTTTTAAGGGAAGCTGATGTAAAGGCTGACCCTAAGACTGTTCACTAACCGTGTCCTCCAATCGTAAGTTTATTAAGAATAGAACAGCTTTTAATACAATTAAATTATTTATCTCTTCTGGGAGCCCTTTTTGACTTGTAGTACGAGTTTTATACGTTGTCATTGGTATTTCTTAATTAAGATCATTAGTTTAAGCCGGATCAATAGGGTTCGTTTCCAACATTTCCAAGAAGAAGAAGAAGTTGGTGAGGTTCTCGTTTTGACCGACAAGTGTACCTGTGACAAATCTTAATCATATATATTTCCGTTATTCTTCATTATTTGAGTATTATATTTTGACACACAACGTAGAATTATCTTTGACAAGCTCTGAATTATGTCTGTACTTGCTATGAGGTTGTGTCCACCTGGAACGCCCTTTGGTTGTGCCCTTTGGCAGTGACTACTCAGGTGTAAGAAGCCGTGTTGTTTATTACAGTGGGCAAATAGGAAAAATATCTCGAATTTCGGTCGTATTTTAATCAAATTAACTCTGATAATGCGTGAATAGAATCAGATTATCCATATAATTTCTGTGGGGTTTGAGCGTATTTTGATAAAAATTAACTTAATTTGTGAATAAAAATTTATCTGGAATTTTCAGTCGTATTTTGTTAAGATTAACACTTTTGATTTGTGAATAAGATTTCTTTCTGGAATTTCAGTCGTATATAAATAGGATTAACTCTGGAAATGCGTGAATATTGATTTATATTCTTGGGAATTTAATTCTTGATTTATCTCAAGAAGCGTCAGCAATAGGACGGAAAAAGTTATTTTGCAGCTCTATCTTGCATTAGTTAGGCCCCATTTAGATTATGCTGTGCAATTCTGGTCACCCTATTATAGGATGGAAATTGAGTCCTTGGAGAGAGTGCAACGAAGAATGACCAAGATGATACACAATATCAGAAATCTACCATATGAGGACAGATTAAAAAAACTTAATCTACATTCTCTAGAGAGGCGAAGAGTTAGGGGGGATATGATTGAAGTGTATAAATGGTTTAAAGGGATTAACAAGGGAGATATTAATAAAGTTTTAAAAATTCATGATCAAACCAGAACTCGTAATAATGGATTTAAGCTTGATAAATTTAGGTTCAGAAGGGAAATTGGTAAAAATTGGTTTGGTAATAGAGTAGCTGATGCATGGAACAAGCTTCCTAGTATGATAGTAAATGCCAATACCTTAGACACCTTCAAATGTAGATTAGATAGACATATGACAGAGGTCGGATGGGTATGAATAGGTTAGTGCTTATTAGAAAAGTCATAAAAAGAAAAACAGAATAAATAAGTAGAGTAGAATAGAATAGGTTAGACATGCTGAAAATACAATTCAAAAATGGAGCTGCCTCGTGTGTGCCAGTAGGCATGTTGCAGTGTCCTCTATTCTTATGTTCTTATGTTCTTATGATAAAATTTAGTCTGGAATTCCACGAATATGAACTAATTGTCTTGGGAATTGCAGTCGTAATTTTCATTATATTAACTCAAGTAATGCTGTTGTACATTTTCTGTTCCCAAGACTTATAGAAATATAAAACCATTCTATATATCGGTTCTCGGGAATGCAATTAATTATAATCTCAATCTTATTTTTACGTATTGCCATAATTACAGTAATAGTTTTTTTTTTTTTTTTTTTTTTTTTTTTTTTTTTTTTTTTTTTTTTTTTTTTTTGTCAGTGGTGGTCCAATGGTCAAGGGGGTCATTGTTAACTCTGATTCACAGAACATGGCTTGTAATAAAATAACAGGAAAAGTCACAGGTTAGGTAAAGTAGATTAGGTTAGACTTTTTCCTGTTGCATTTTTCTATGACTCTTTTACCTGAACTCTCACAGATTGGCCCTATTTGGTATTTGGCATATTTTACCTTTTTTTTTTTTTTCCAATATACAATTGCGCCCAGGGACACCTACAGTTTTGCGGGCCATACCACTGTTCAAAACCTACCAATAGATGGCGATAGGCTCTAACTAGAGAACTGGCAGATGAATTCACAACAAAAATGACGACAATTGGCATACAAAACAATTTTTTTACTATCCTAACTAAAAATACCTACCTAACCTCTTAGCCAGGGAGCTTCGCCCCCCTGGAACCCCCCATCATTCAGGTTAGGGTCAAACTACTTATTTGAGCGGAGGGGTGAGGTCGTTGAGCGGCATGGCCCTCAAAACTGTAAACTACCCTGCGCCCATCTCAATTTAGAGGTGAACATTATATATTATTCCAAATGGTTTTTTATGAGTTTTAAATGAATATCACCTTGAAAACCCTCGGACAACATATGCTAACCTAAACTAACTTAACCTAACGTATCCAGTCCTATCTTAACCGAACCCCCAAAAATAGTAATTTAGCACAGTTGTCATGGTCATCTTCATTCAAATACGTCAAACACCATAGGAAAAAATGTCGTGAATTTCTGTTTTTTACATTAGCCTAGGTTAGATTAGGTTAGCATATATTTGCTGACGGTTTTCAAGGTCATTTTCATTCAGAACATATCAGAAACCTTAGAATGAATGCCATTGTTACCCCTAAATTGAAATGGGTGCAGATGTAAATATTTACCATATTTACATTCAAATCTCCTTCGAGTTAAGTAAAAATACAAAACATTGATAAAATATCTAAAACAACAAAAAAATATAATAATTATCTTCCTAATTGGGGTGAACAAATTGTAACTAACCCAACCAGACTTAATGCAATAAATGTTATGAATTTATTTTTTTTATCTGGCGTGTGACAAAATAAAGAAATATGAAAAACAACTATAAAATAATAAAACACAGCTATCAACTCATTCCTTAACTGGGGTTGAACTAACCTAATAAGAAATGTCATGAGTTTTTTCTTAACTTTGGGTGTCAAAGTAAGCATATTGATTTATCATGCATGTGCCAAGTGAAGAGTCTTGAGTTCTCTTTATAGCATTTAAGATACAGTATATGATTTTATCCTGGTAGGATACCAGGAAGGGATCTGAGGAACACTGAGGCCCCCCCCCCATGGAATCGAAAGATGATGAGGTCTCCTGATGTCAGTTTAAGCTCTATAAACAGCCATCCAAATCATAATAAGTTTATGCTGTGTGTGAGTTTTCTTTAAAAAAAATACATTTGTTTGACATGTGACCCTTGTAGGGAAAACTATTAAAATTGAGAGATCTAATCAGGACTGTTCAAGCCATGTATATTCCACTCCTGAGAAGTCCACCCTTAAAAATTCCTCCCCATGCAAATTTCTTCCTGCAATAGCTAAACGACTGTCTACTCAAACTTAGTATTTTAACCTAACCTAAGTTAACTTTCGTTGAGAAGACTTTGCATGGGGTAGAATTATCAAGGATGGAATCTTCGGTGTGGAATTACCGGGTCATCTTCAGGACAGCCTTAATCGTGACTTTGCATAAGATTGAATTTTCAATGGTAGAATTTTCGGGGTGGAATTAACTGGTCATCTTCATGACAGCCTTAATCGTGACTTTGTATGTCATGGAATGTACTGACATTATTTAAATAATCAAGTAATACACGCCCAACCGTAAAGTTTTATGAATAAAAGAATGTACAAAATCCAAGAATGAAAACCTGGCTTCTACTGTTTGTAGTCTTGAGGAATTTAGTTATATTGTGTCAATTGAAGTGCATTAGGTTGATCATTATTACTTCTTGAGGTTTATGTTTTATCTTATGTAATATCTCTGTTTATTATTTCAATATACAGTATATATATATATATTTAAATATATTCACAATATTTAGTTTATATACATTATACAGGACTCACTGTTGATCATTACAGTGTGAACAGTGGAGCTGGGATATTAAGGCTGGATGCCCTTTCTAAGCCCCATAGTGGTCTTGACGATTTGTTTGTCTCTCCGTGAGTCAGGTGCAATAACCATTACGCTACTGTGGTCCCCCTATTTTGTGTATACAGTATCACTATATACTGGTGTTTAGTTGCATTTTTTGTCGTTAATTTGTGGTTGTCATTCCAATATTCACATAAACCCAGAATGTAGCCAAGAGAAAATACAGAGGAAAAGATTCCCAGTCCCTTTGCTCTGCCCCATTAAGTCGAATTTTACAACACAGAGGAGATATAATGCTCTTATTCCTCTTTTATATCTCACTAATGTAAATTTTTCTCCTTGTATTACAGGTCACATTGTATGTAAGGACATTATGGAAGGTGATTTATGGGTGCAACATACAGCTCTCCTCTCTTTGTGATATTTAAATTCCAAACACATTGATTGTCAGCTTGGCACTGAAGCTTATATTTGTAAGGAAGCAGAATGGGATCAACACCCAGAGACATGAATGTAAAAAGTGCGTTAGGTGCTGCCCTACCATTTCTACCAAAAAAATTTCAGTGGTTGCTCCAACACTGCCCAGTATTTCCAATAAATGGTGCCCAGGTAAGAAACATGCCATAAATGTGCTTTAGTTTTAAGGTACAAATTCCATAAATGTGCTTTAATTCATGATAATAAGTTTGGTTTAATCATATGGTATGCATTTCATAAATGTGCTTTATTTTTAAGGTAAATATTCCTTTAATATGCTTTTGTTTCAAGGTGAATATTTCATGAATGTGCTTTAATTTTAAGGTAAATATTCCATAAATTTGCTTTAGTTTTAAAGTATATATTCTTGTATATGCTTTAATTTTAAGGTAAATATTTCAAAAAGGAAAAAGAGAAGATAGAGAAACATAGGGAGATAATAAGCAAACATGGCAAATCGCATTTCCGATTAGAATCAGATAACATAGAATATAATCAGATTAAGCAAGTTTCCTCATATGTCGTATTTATACTGTATGGTTATATAGCACTTAAAATGCTTTGTTTTTGCGAAAGCTAAATACTGTACTTGCTTACTAGCTGGTTCTAAAGGAATTAAATAGTCTTGCTGTTATTGTTTGTCGTTTTATGAGTCACTGTTAGCCATTAGAATAGAGTGTGGACACAGACAGATTGGATCTGGGGAATTAAGACTAAATTCTCTTCCTAACACCCTGCTGTGGGCTTGAGCATGGGTTTGTCATTTCCAGAGTCGAGTACTCTAACCTTTGTGCTGCTGTTTTCAGAGATTTTGTTTTAAATATGCCTCGGTTCCATGACAGTAAGAAAGAGGATGTTAAGATTAGCAGTTCTTTGAGTGGAAATGTTCTGTATGTTAATGTGATAGAATATGTTTTTTACAGTTTTGTTCATCTTCAATGCACTACGTATGATTGCTAGCGCTTAATATTGTCAAGAGTATAGTCTAGGCAAAATCATAATCTTATCAAGAGCATATACTAATTTGCAAAGGCTTACCAAGAGCATAGTCTTTTCAAGAGTATAGTCTTAACAAGAGCATAGACTTGTAGAAATAAAATTCTGATAAGATTTTGTGTACACATTGTGGCTTTAATTTAATAAATCTTTGAAATATATTTTGCAAAGCATGTTAGTAAAAAAAAACTATATTGGAAGGTTTTGATGTGAATTTTGGCCCTACATCTATCCTGAACTAGTTCCCATTATGAAATTATTTATTGCTACTTAAGAGCTAGTTACTCAAAGGATGTGTATAGTTAGCTACTCTTTATAAACTTAAATATGAAAAGCTTATAATATATGTATTGATGACTACTTTTATATAGTTATGCGCAGTAATTATTGTAGTTATTAAAGACTACTTTTCTGTATTTGTGCACAATAATACTAGTAGTTACCAATGACTTCTTTCCTGTAGTTTTGTGCTATAATCACTGTAGTTACAAATGACTACTTTTCTGTATATGTGTACAACATAAAGCTATGTCAAGCAGTAAGTAATACCCAACACGTCTGTATCAGGTACGTGTGCTGAGAGACCCGAGCGAGTTTTACGCTGAACTACTTTTGAAAGCGTCAAGAGCATCTGAAAGAATTAGCATGTCGTCTCTTTACTTAGGCACAGGGAAACTAGAAGAAAATCTGGTAAAAGAAACATTTGCTTTTGTTATTATTAAATAATTGAATTTATAATTTGGCTCTTGCATTTTTAAGCACTTTTAGTGACCACATGGAACGTATACCTTTAAATGGTAGAATTATCGTGAGAGCACATTAAGGTACTGTACATTAATTGTACCTCACAAATTGCTACAGAGAACATTATATTCTGTGTACATGTTAGAGGACTGACTTTTTAACTTAAAGTTGTATATTTCCAATAGTCCTCATTATGGAAGTTTACAGATTGGAGAGGGAGAATTAAGGCATGATGCCATTCTTAACAGCCCACTTAGGGCTCAGTTGAGGGTCTGTCACCTCCTGAGTGGATTATATTAACCAATGTTACCTTGGTCTCTCATAGATTAACAAATTCCCTTTAATGTCAGGTTTCAACAATGCTAGAGAGAGCTTCTAGATGCGAGAATCTGTGTATTCACTGGTTGTTAGATTTCACAAGAGGGTCAAGAGGTACCCATAATTCAAGGACAATGCTGATGCCTCTTCTCACAAAATTTCCTCGTACATGCTCTGTATGTATGTAGTATAAGTTTTACATGTTGTGATTCATTGTATAAAATATTTACTGGAGAATTATGATGTCTGTGGACAATATATTGTAATTGCCATTTTAAATATTTAATATACATATAATTTAACACAAAATACATAATGTAAATAGTATACTAATACAACGTTATTGCTATATTAGATCATTATTGTACTAAAATTAATACCATATACATAATTTATTTTGTATAGTACTTTAATTCTAAGTTTTTTAAGTGGTTCACAAATTGCTTACTTTTGTTATGTAATAAAATTCATAATTATTATGTTGGTATATGTAATGGCACATTTTGTGAATACTTAACTGAGTAAATCAAATGAATTTGTGCATTATAATGAGTAATTCAGTATGGATTCCATATATCCCTTACATGCCTTCGCAGACACTTGGGCAATATTTGACAGTTTTATTTTAATGAGTTCTTATTACCTGGTGTTGAAAGACATGCAGATTGCTCTCGACACTTCACTCCTTTGCATATACATAAAAGAAGTAAAGGTTCTTGTAAATATGAGTAACCCCCAGAACCTCATGTAAAGTTAACCCTGTGAAATGTTAGCTCAAGTTAGATTTGGTTGGGTTAGCCTAGGTTAGGTGACTTGCCTTATAGATATGAATAACCCTAAAGCATCCTTGAGTTACTCTTCTTTAGAAGTTTCAAAAGAGGTACTGTTTAACTTCAAAGGTTAAAAAAATATTTCACAACGTTACTAATCAAACTCAAGTCAAAGTATAACTGCCTTGCTTTCCTGTTTGTATAAATGTCCTTTTTATTCTGTTACATTTACAAGATGTTTGGGAGGCAGTATTAGTTGTTGTCGTTTGTCGTTTTATATGTTGCTGTTAATCCCCTTTTGAATGGTGGTTAACACACAGGTTGACTATGGGGAATCATCGCTGAATACCCTTCATAACTCCCCGCAGTGGGCTCAAACACAAGTTTGTCTTTTTCAGAGTCAAGTTCTCTAACCACATGTTACTGTGGTAGACATAAGTGTTAATGTCCATTCTACTGTGTTCTTACATTTATGCATTTAAAATATCTGTATTCAAGGCAGTTGTAGTAGTAGCAGTAGCATCAGCAGCAAAGTAGTAAAAGTAACAGTAAGTTATAATCACTGTACTTTCGCAGGTTTCTTTATATCACACGCCAGACCTCCGAGGATTATGGAAATGGATCCTGCCACAACGCTGGAATGAGATAATTGGCCTGCAACACATGAAACTTTACGTGTTTGATAATTCTTTAGTTATATCTGGGTAGGTCAATGAAATATTTACAAGAAAGTCTATAACTTATCTGATATGTAGAATGACATTCCTATCACTAATATGCCTCTCACCCTCCTGGATGTCAAGACCTCTCCAGGTCAAGGCTGATATCAAAAAGTTATCTGTTTGTACTATTAAGACAAATCTTGTTTAATAACTAGCTAAATGTAAAAATAATATTTTTAATTTCAGAGCTAACCTTAGCAATGATTACTTTACGAATCGTCAGGATAGGTTTGTCGCCATTGACAATTGCCCAGAACTTGCAGAATTTTATCATCGTCTCATTGGTGTCGTTAGTAAGTTCTCATTATGTCTACAGAACGATAATTCAACAACTATGTTGCAAGATGTAGAAGTCCATCCGTTTTTGGTAAGAATCCTTATATAATGACCTGACCTCTAGTTGCATTTAGCTTGCACTGTCTTATGTCGTTAACCAATTAAATTTGGCAGTTAATTTCCTATAGGTCTGCCAGATTATTCAACCATTGTCGGGAGATCAGTGGGTCCCCATGATTGTAGAGGGGTCTTGGGCCCTAGGTATATGGTAGATGTATTGTCGGGCTTTGTCCTGTCACTGTCCCTTGCCTCTGCCCATCAGTAGAGACTTCTAGCCAGTAATTGCAATTATAGTTTAATTAAACCCTGAATAAACATGACCAGGAATTCTACTCTCAAAAATGTACCTGCTAATTGCTTACTATAGCATCCTAATTGATTATTCATTATTACTTGAGGCTTTTATTAGATATAATAAAATAATTATCTGAGGTTTTCAAGAGACAAGTTTAAATGCATTTGGATAGGAAACTTCAATTTTTTGTCATATTTTCCTTAAAATCCATTTCTTCCCTGACAGACTGATTACTCCAAATACTGTTCTGCAGTTAAATCTGCCGTTGAGAAGCTTTGGAGAGAAGAATGCTCAAAAAATGAAGCAAGACTACAGATGCTCTCTTCAGAGACTAATGGGAATCATAAAAGTATTGGCACTACAGCAAGTCCTTCTCAGGGACCTGACAAGAGTAATACCTCTCCTCTGGACACATTAGTATTTCCAACCGTTGAAATGGGTCCTTTTGGAGTCATAAATGATAGTCTGATAACAAATAACCTTTTTACTTCAGCTGAAAGAGGAGCTAAGATACAGTTGGCATCAGGGTATTTTAATTTGACAGAAGAATACAAGAAGTGTATACTGGAGAAGTCGGAATCTGACTACGGCATTCTCATGGCACATCCAAAAGTAATTATCATGCAGCATTTTATTATTTATGTGGGGAATGCAGTATCGCTGTGGTTAGAACACTACTTAGGAGGTGACAGACCAACAATTGAACCCACTGCAGGGCATTAGGAATGTCATACATCCTTCATTACCTAACTCCAATCGGTTTGTTCCTACCCCTGTCATGGATATTATTAGTGACATAAAACAGCAAGTAACAACAACATTTGAGTATTTATGTATTTCATTCAGTTCCATTCAGGCAGTTAGGTTTTTCCAGTGTGTAAATGCATGCAGTACAACTATACTCAGATGAACTTCTTCAATTTTGAATCCAGTTTAAATTATTTGGAAGGTACTTCTTTTAGTAAAGTAATCAAACTTTCTCAATTATTTTTTCATAAATATTATTTCAATTATTTAATTAGATTGGATACAGTACTGTATAGCCAAAGTACAGCAACTCTTGGTTCGATTTTGAGGTAAATATGTATGACCTCGTGTTCAGAAAATTAACCTTCCAGCTATTATGAAAAAAAATTTAAACAGTTGCTCTCGGTAAAAGTTTTATGGGTAAATATTAAACAGCAATGCTTGATAAGAATTAACATAGTTAAATCTTAATTTTCAGGCTAATGGCTTCCTTGGTGCTAACGGTGTCTCAGGAGGTATTCCTGCAGCATACACACTCATTGCCAAAAGATTTTTTGAAAAAATATATTGTGGCAAACATGAAGAGCGCATTGCTTTATTTGAATACGAGCGACCTCTGTGGACATTCCATGGCAAGGGCCTGTGGTACTACCAACCTGGAGCTTCACTACCCTGTCTGACTATGATAGGCTCACCAAATTTTGGTAAGTATCTTATCAATGTACCTGGAGGTCATTGTAGGGTTTGCGAGTCAGGAAGCGACTAATATAGCTTCGATCCCACCGTGGGGCATTAGTAAGGGCATCCAGCTTTAATCCCTTCACTCCAAGATATCTGTGTCCACCCATATTTGAATGGGGACGAATTGTTAAACATAAAACTGTCTGTATTATATTATTGTAGTTGGTAACAAATTTTCCATAAAAATGACGATACCTTTGGAGGTGTTCCTTCTCCCCCCACGAACTGGGATATTCCTTTTAATCATAACATGGAATACTAGGATGGAACTCATTATCCACTCAGCACCAGGTGTATTACATTATGGGGACCACAGGTCCATTGTGGTTAGAGTACTTGATACAGGAGGTGACAGACCCACGATCGAGCCCACCATGGGTTTGTGAGGAAGGGCATCAAGCCTTAATTCTCTAGCACCAACCTGTCTCTGTCTTCCCCATAATTCGAACCAATAGTGATATGTAATACTTAAAAAACCTGGTGCATAACATTTATCGTAAAATATTCCTGACCAGATATTTCTAGTACCAAATTAGTACCTCAGTCATATGTTGCACAACAAATTTTTATTTGCAGCACCATCATGTGGTATGAAACAAAAATTTCAAATGATACCTTACTGCAACAACATAACTCTGCATACAGGGGTCGTTACAGCAGATAAATCGTCTCCACATTACTCGATCTCCTGCATCATCCTCTGTCGCATACCACACTCATGACATCCCCCACACCAAATCCATAACCACCTCTTTTGCCTACTTTCCTACTCTTGCCTGGTATCACCATCCTCAGTGATAAAATTTGAGATTATCTCGCATGGCCTCCAACTTATGCCAGCAATGTTGTCTCCATTTTCACAAACATCAGGTGGCTTTACTATATTATGATACTTAAGTTTTTTCTTTTATGCCCTTCTCTCAGAATAAGTTAATTTTACAGGAAGGAGATCTGTGCATAGAGACTTGGAAAGTCAAGTGGTAATTGTAACAGGTAACACAGGTCTTCAGTCAGTCTTACACCAGGAGCAGCAATATCTGTACAGCTCAGCGAGTTTAGTAACGAGACAGACATTCAGCCACCCTGATCGATTGGTGCCATTGTGGGTAAGATTTGTTATACCAATTGTTAAATTGTTTATGTAGAAAATTATACATATTGTCTGTTTTAAATAGTAAATTCTTTTAGTTCATTCATTTTTATAATAGCCTTTAATGAATTTTGTACAAAATTATTTATATTGTAAATATTTGTTAATAATACAAAATCAGTTGAATGATTAGCACAACTTAAGTTTTTAAAGACATAAATTGACACGAAGTTTAAAACATTTCCTTGATCAAGAAGAAATCTTCATTTGAACCTAGTCTCTAGAAATTATTATAAAGATATACTCAGCTATAGAAACCATGAAAGATGTTGCAGGAGAGAACAACAAGGGGTCAAGTCTAATAATTGGTTTCCAGCAAGGAAAAGGAAAATTTACCCTCTTCTGTTAACACACTATGCAAATTCCTCATTAACATACTCGGTTTATGAGTGAAATGTATAATGCAGTCAACAGTACAGCAGCAGAAGCCATAAAGGATGCGGCAGAAGAGCACAGGGGCTTGGTCTTGGTGTGCACCCATTCATGACCCTCAGTTCGATTCTGTCTCTGCATTTCAGCACCAACGACTGTTCGAACTTTGGTGTGGTATTCATTCAGCCAGTCACACTACAAAAAATAAATTCATAAATACACTCCTATAAAACAATTATTTAATCATATGTGTCAATGTAGATCATCAAATGTAACAAAAGATGTGAATGTGAGCAAAATGGTTTCAACTATATATTTCCATAAAAATAAAATAAAAAATATCTGGAAGGGTTAGAGTGCCAACCCCTCTTCTCTCCTATACTTTGTCGCTTCCTTTATGACATGCAGGGAAAAAATGTGGAATTAATTTTTCCTTGTACAGAATATTCAGAGAACTTTGACTCTCACCTGCTGTTGATTGAGAAGAGTTGTGTCAATGAGGTTGGCTTCGTAGGGCACCAAGGTAACGGCCTCAAAACCAATCATCTTTTTAAAGTTGTGCTGAAGAAAAAAAAAAAAATATATATATATATATATATATATATATATATATATATATATATATATATATATATATATATATATATATATATATATATATATATATATATATATATATATATATATATATACTAGATTTTTTGTTTCTTTTTCTAATACTTGATAACATATCCAGTAGAATAACGAGGAGCCAAAACAAAATGAGTTTAACATATTAACTAGATCTACTGTAACAATTTTCACTCATATGCTTCACACCATAGTAAAGAGGGCCAAGCCTTCGCAACCTCTGCAGCAAGGACAGAGGTACACTAGTGCCTTCCTAGAATTAGGCGTATTATTATGTCGTACTCTGTATCTGCACAAATTCATTATTTATTATATGTCTACCTGCAAGTTGCATCCCTTTGTATACAATACTTATTACACTTAATTCCACTGGTTTCAACAGTGTTGGTCTTTTCAAAGTAATTTAAGTCTGTTGTATTAAAGGGAAAACATTTTCATATAGTTACTTTTTGGCCAGGTATAGATTCCAAGATGAGGGTCACCAGTAAAGAGAAAAATATTTATGGATAGACTTTTTCAGTTTTCTGTCAGAAGAAAATGACTATCATTAAGTGGGAGGCTGTCTGATGGCATTCGAGAAAAACAAGATTATGCCCTTGGGCTTACCATCTGATCAACAAGGGCTTAATCTGAAATGGGTGTTATCCTCTCTCTCCCACAGAAGAGGCATGGACAACATGTCAGTCATTCTAGAAAGGTCTGTGGAAGAGAATTCCCGACATGTTTGACCCTTTCCTATGGGAGGGGATTACCCTCATTTCCACAATAAGCCTTTCTTGATCAGATGGCTAGCCCAAGGGCTAGACTTCTGAGATATAAATATACCTTGTCTGGGTACCCAAAGGATTGGATATTTTCCTATACTTTTGTATTATTCTGTAACCCAAGAGGTATGCAATCTCTCAGAATAGGCTCAGACGACATGCTTCTAATTTTAGAAAGGACCATGGAGAAAAAAATGGGGTCAGTTATGAAAGTAAAGTCCTTGAAATATTAAAGATGCTTGTTCATTGTTCTAAAGAAGAACTTGCCTTTCTCCTGAGACCACCATATAGAGCTTTGGTCAGTCAAGAATACCATGTGTTCAGGATTAAAGGTATTCTAGAAGACATATGGAGGGATGGGGCGAGTGACAACCTATCAATGGAAGGCTTTAATATTATGATGGGTGAGCGAATAAAACTCAGAATGAATTCACACAAAGTAATATACAAATGACATACATTTACAGGGGTTGTAATCCCCTACGTATGGAGATGGCCAAGCAGACCAACACCCCTCACTTAATTTCAGCACCTTGAGGATGAAGGGTTGCCATAATAACCCCTCGAGGCCACACTGCGTGGGTCACACAAAATGTAAATGGGACAGTGCCCATCTGCCATGGGGTCAGACAGCCATAGCTGGTTTACCTGTACCACTCCTTATATTAACTCCTCCTCTCACCCACTGGTCCAAGTCTGCAGTACTGATCAGGTGCGGGAAACTCCCTGGGGCTGCATCACTCATTTACTATCTCCCTATACCCATCTTAAAGTCTTGCATTCTCTTGCAAGTTTTTCGGACATTCAATGTGCATCCAATGTAATTTACAACTCATCTATCAATCTCTTCTTCCTGTTCCTCTCACTCTTCCTTCCCTTATTTATGCTCTCCACGCACTCTTTACAAGTCAGTCTGCAGTCCTTTTTTCCATATGCCCAAACCATCTCGGATTTTTTCCCATGCCCATTCTGTGTCCCATTAACACCCACATATCTACTTAAACATTTCTGACACGTATCCTTCTCACATACCTCATTTCCGTGAATTTCAAACCTTTTCACTTCATTCTTTCATATATTCCAAGCTTCTGCTTTGTTCAGTGCTACAGTGACAGGCACCCCACTCATACCACCTGCTCTTAGCACTTAATCCTGAAAACCTACTTCACTTCTTGTTGCACCTAGACATTTACCCACTCACTTCATCATGTAACTCACCTACGTATTCACATCTCCGTTCACCACTTCATGCAGTCCTGAATACTTGATAGTCTCCATTTCCTAAAGCAGGTTATCCTTCACTCTGGTAATTAATCTGCCATCATCAGAATTAATTGCACATTACCAAACACTTCATTTTCTCCTCATATCAGCCACCAGCTGACTGCAAATAATTTGCATTGGATGCACATGGTATGTCAGTGAAGCAAGGAATAGATTGTGTATTAGTGATACAGGCCATAGGGATTTCTTGAACCTGCTAGCAAAGTAAAGTGGGACATTGGGTGTGGGAGGGTTGCCATATGATGAAGCAGTGGGAGTATACCAGCTGCAGCTGTTGGGCTTCATGGCAGAAGATCCTTGCCAACTTACCCTCTGGATGACCCAAGGAGGATGGTGGAGGGGATCGTAGCAACCCTCTATTCTCAAGGAGCTAAGAGGAGTAAACGAGGTATGCTTGATTTTGGTGAATATGTGCGCTCTGACTCAGCCACCTGATTACAGCCAGTTTCATGTACCATCAACATTCATTGTACATATAATAACTTTATTTTCATTCATATGGCCTTCAAAATTGTTACCAACTGCTTCAATTTCTCCTAAATGAGCCAATAGCTGATTATACAATTTACTTTTGTTATAAGTCGGTGGACAACATGAATCTTGGATAATGGGAAAATGGCAAATTTCATAAACCTAGGTATAATTTTTGGATTGCTTGAACATACACTTGGTCATAGCCTCATATTGCAATATGTATTTGCATAACCTAATAATTAATACATATAGTAAGATTGATGTGAATGACTTTTTGTTTGTTCCTTTGTGGTAGAAGGCAACAAGCAAAAAATCAAATGTAAGGGTATCAAATTAACAATGCACTGTTCAGTGCAAAATCCAAAGCAAATAATGCTTATTTGACTAATACAAAAGTTGACTAAATGGGGTGGGGCAAAGGGTATGGAAACCCCTCCTGTGTATTTTCCTCTCACACAGAGTCAAGTAGTCACCCCCCCCCTTATAAAGGAGATTATGGCATTGGTATATGTACATGCTAATAAGACTAAATTAATTTGGACAATGGATACAAATGCTAACGAAATAAAACTATGTTCAGTACTTACCGGCGTCGCTACGTTGACTACGGTCATGATGTTTTCCAAACGGATTCCAAACTCGCCATCCTTGTAATATCCTGGTTCTGTGGACATATTTTCTTTTAATATTAGCTACCAGAAAGAGATCCTTATAAATAACTTTTTTAATGAGGGAAAATCGAAAGAAGTGAAATTGTTATTACAAAATTTATTATAACTTTTTTATTAAGATAAATAATCAACTGAAATTGTTTAAACGAAATTTATAATTGATAACTTTTTTATTGAGATTGTTTATGCAAGATTTTTTATAAATAACTTTTTTATTAAGACATCCAAAAAACTACTGGAATTGTTTATGTCAAGTTTCAATTGAAATAGATTTATCAAAATCATTTCAAGCCCATTTAGCACATAAAATTTAGCAACAGGGCGGGTTACGTCTGAAATGACATCAGGACTTTGATATAGTACCATGAAGTATTTACTTTCCTAAACTGAAAAAATCAAATTAGAAATAATAGTTTTTAAAATGTAAAACTAAGTGAATATGATATTGGTTTCCTTATAGACAAATATATTTTGCATACTTAATGAAAATTCCAGTTCCTTCAGAGCCTGCGAGTAGGATTTAATTTCAACACATTTCCCATCTTTAAGTCCTCTGTCATTTGTACTGTACATGCATGCATATTTTATTGCTGCAATCCCCATTGTATAGGGAGTGGCCAAGCAAAAGCACACACATTCACAAGAAGCAAATTAACTTGAATCACTCCTCTTACCTCCTTGAGGATAAAGGGCTGCCACATATTTCCCCCCACAACCCTGCTTGGGTCATCCAAAGAATAATTGGGCAAGGATTTTCTGCTGTAAGGCCCACAATCAATGCTAGTATACCCCCTACTGCTTCATCGCAGGTTTTACTCTTGGAAGAAAGTCAACTTTACGGAGAGGGCTGCTAGTCACTCATATTCCCAATGTCCTTATCCCTTCAAGTTGTCTCCTAACACATACATATTCTCTCATATCATCAGGGGAGATATTGGTATAGCTACTCTTTTCAATGTATATACCTACTATTTGATCCAAATTATTCAACTTCATAGCTGCAACTGAGTTTTTCTATGAAAAAAAAAATAATGTTCAACCATTAAGAGCAATGCTACTATTTTCAAAGTTTATGCTTACCACTTGAACCAATGAAAACCTAAGCTACTCATTTCAAAGCATATACATGTACTTACTATTTGAAGCAAATAAAATTTAAAGCACTCTTCAAAGCATATACTTCCAATTAGAACTAAATAAAAGCTTAGCTACTCTTTTCAAAGCATATAGTTATTATTTGAACCAAATAAAAGCTAATCTACACTTTTAAAAGCCGGTACTTACCATTTGAACCAAAGTATCCAACTTCATATCTGCCACTGAAAACTTCAAAAAAAGAAGTGTTCAAACATTAAAAGCTAAGCAAGCAGTATAAATACAACACTATTCCCTACATAAAACAAGAGACAGGTCTGCTCTGCCATCAGCATCTTTTGTGGAACTATCTGTACTATACAAAAAATCTGTTTAATAAAACGCCATCAATGTACTGTCCACATAATGTGTAGTTTCAGAAATCTGTAAATTTAATTTACATCGAAGTATCTGTACTGAATACTTTTCTCTATTACAAAAGAGCAAATGATTAATTTCAAAATCTGGTATATTTGCCTATTTTGAAAATTTTAGTATTTGTTGGCTGCACCCAATATAAGACTGAGCAGGGAACCGCAGAAGCACTGGGGTTAGAATATTTGACTCGAGAAGTGACAAGCCAAGTTTTGGCTCACTAAGGTGCATTAGGAAGTGCATCCAGCCTTAATTCCCCTGCTCCAACCGGTCTGTATCCTCATGATAGGTAGTAATAATAGACACACCAAAAAACATACACAAGCTAACAATATACATAAAAATGCCCATATAATCTGTGGCAAGGTATTGCTTGTAGAAAAAATGGACATAAACACTGATATAGAAAATGTTTTTCATTCCTATGATAAAATATTATCTAACATCATTGAAGAAATTAAAATCCAAATTTCTGATGAAAAATTTTGAAATTATATAGTTCTTTTAGTGAGGAATAAGGAAAATTTACCAGATATTTTATATGCATGTACAGAAATGTGCTACACTGAATGATAAGCTATATTCCTTGAATTACTATAATTTTTATAAAAACCTTGGAAAACAAGGTAAAGAATAAGTAAACTGCAAATGTAAGCTCCAGTTTTTCAAAAGTCTCCTGCAAACAGTACATTTAGTTCAAGGTATCCATACTGATGACATGTACACAGAGATTTAACAGAAGGGTACAACAGGACGATGTAGTTTTGGCGCCATCCATTTTGCAAAGTTAAGTTAGTTAAGGTTTTCAAAATTTAAAAACCTTAGTGCCAGCCATATCAATTATTGTTCAAATTAGGTTTAACACCAAAACCTACCATACCCTGGACCCAACTCCCCAGACATGAAACTTAGCAGAAATACATCCACAACCCTTTAAGCCTAGACAACAAAGCTGTAAAGCATTATCATTCGAGCAAATATAATTTTTTACCATCGGAGAAGAAATAGCCATAACGGAACGGATGGTCCTCAACTCCATAAATTCTAACCTGTGTAGGAGCTGTCAAAAATGATTAAAAATAAAACTTTGAAACAGGAAATATAAACTGTTGGTTTGCAAGAGCACAATGCTGATCACTCATGCAAGTAAATCTTCCTCCTATCTCACACAGTTACTAAGTTTATCAATAATATATACATATGATGCAATGCTCCTTGTAAGGGGGTGGCCGAGTCAAAGTATATACGTTCATCAGGAGTTAATATACCTCAATCATTCCTCTCAGATCTTTGGGGATAACAGGCTCATCGAGGTATTATTAGCTTTTGGTGAATGTGTGCTTAGACTCGGCCAGCTCCCTTTACAAGGGTGAATACAGCCACTATATATGTCGATATATTTGGTAACTATTTCGCTAAGGAAGTTAATTACAAGTGCACAATTACCTAAGATTAATCTTTAATATTTTTACTATACTATATCTATTCATACTAGTAATGACTAAAACAATGCAGAATAACATTATATAACTATGCTAGACTATACTCTTAGTGAAAACCGTAAAGCTTGTATATACTGTATTGATACTCAAGTAAAGACTATAACAAGACTGTCCACCAAGACCCAGTGGTAACACTCGCGATTTTGGTTCGTCAAGTCGTGGGTTCAAAATCCTCCACGGTCTGAGGTAAGAAAGGGTATTCACTAAGAGTAATGGCTGCACTTCCCAAAAACAAAGTCCTTCGCATGAAGGTGCCATCCTAGCCCTTAATAGAAAATGGAATCCGTGACGTAAAATTGATCACATTGACTATAACGTGATTACCAGAAAACAGCTGACAGATAAATTATCAAGTTTTACTTTTTACATGCAAATAGGAAAGACTGTATAACAATAATGACATATGCTATGTAAAAAAAGAGTAAGAGCATTACCATTTTTCATGATAAGTATTATTACCTAAAAATAAAAGATGGGGAGTCTCAAACTGCCTAAAAGTAAAACATAGGAGTCTAAAAATAAAAGAAGGGGAGTTTTTCAGGCTGCCTAAGAATAAAAGATGGGAAGTCACAAATTTTTTAAGAATAAAACATGGGAGAGTCTAATTGCCATACAAATAAAGCATGGGAGTCTCCAACTGCCAAAAAATTAAACATGGGAGTCTCAAATTGGCTAAAAATAAAACTCTGAAGTCTCGGAATACCTAAAACTAACAAAAGGAGTCTCTAATTGCCTAAAAATAAAACATGGGAGTAAAAAATTGTCTAATTATAAAACAAGGTAGCCTCAAAGTGCCCAAAAATAAAGCATAGGAGTCTAAAATTGCCTAAAATTAAAAATATTACATACCTTCATGTACACTTAAAAACATTCCGATCCCATGTCCGGTTCCGTGATTGTAATCCAGCCCAATTTCATAAAGGGGTCTGTAAAGAATATATCAAAATTAATAGTACAAATACATTCATATATATACAATGGCAGCGATGCCCCTAGTAAGGGTAGTGGCTGAGTCAAAAGTACATATTCACCAAAAGCTATTATACCTCAATCACTCCTATTAGCTCCTTGGGGATTAAAGGCTGCCATGATGCCTCCCCCACCCTGCCTGGGTCATTCACGGAGTAAGTGGGAAGTATCTTTTACTATGAGGATAGAAAACATAGTTTACCCCTACCGCTTCATCTCAACTTTATAGAAACTGAGAATTTGATTTGTTTAATATCAAGACAAAAAAGAAATAGGAAATATTTTACATTTACCCTCTTGCTAAAATATCAGTTCTTGTGTCCATGGTACCATCAGGAAATACTGCCATGGCAAGGTCAATTTGACCCATCAAGACCCTTGTGTATGTTTCAACCATGAGAGAAGTTGGTGTGCCATAATGCATTGTGCGTGTGACGTCAGTGGTGCCATCTATGAACAGAAAAGGCACTATGATGTATCATTTTAGATTTACAAAATAATAATCAGTAAAAGAATTATTTCCAAACAATATTGCGCTAAAATATTACTTGGTATTTAATATTATATCACAGGGGACCACTGTAGCATAATGGTTAGCATATTCAATTCAGGAGGTGATAAACCCAATATCGAGCCCACTGCGGAGGTTAAAAAGGGCACCCACCTATAATTCTTAAGCTCAAATCTGTGCCCACTCCCATAACGGGGATAAATAGTTACACAAAAATAAAAAAAAATATGTCTGTAAAAATTTAACCTTTTGAGTTTAATAATGAAGAATGTCTTTATGCTGAAAGTTAACCTTTATGGCGAAGAAAAGAACTTCACTCGAGTAATCCATATGTGGCATAAGAAACAACTAAAAGGGATATTTCATATTAGAAGAAAGAACACTGCCTACATATTTCCTACTTGTCGTAAAGGCTGACAAAAAGGTATCTATAGTTTTATTGGAGGAAGAAAACCACCCTTGTATTCTTGTATGCTCTGCATTGGGTAAGAGCCACTTGTAATGCACTGAGTTATTGCAAATAGTCCCTATTCAAATAAGGGTGGACAGTCATGCTGAAACTACTAGATTAAGACTGGTTACCCTTTGTAACGCCCAGCAGTAAGACTGAACCTGCGTTAGATGCTTCCCGACATGCGCATTTTACTACTGAGCTACCGCAACCCCAGTTAAGAGCCACCTAGTCTTAATTCTTTACCACAAAACAATTCATAAAAGGGGGGGGGGGATTAAAGATGGGCTGGGTATGGCAAGGCCCTACTACCCTTATTTGAACAGTTGTGGCAATCCTACTGGTTTCAATGACATATAAAATCATTATTTGAAATAAAAATGTGTTTTTAACAAAAGTGTTGATATCGTGATCTTTAAACTTATGTAATAAAAAGAACTGATATTTCAAATGCAATGTAAGAGTAATCACAAGGCGCTCTAGGTTTGCTCATATTTAAAAGGCAGGTCTATTAACTTAACCTAGCCGACAGTAGCACGTGGCTATCTAACTTTATATGGGGTTATTTTTCTATACAGGATCCATATTTTGTACTTATAAACACAGACAACACTCATTCACCTAAGTATTGTCCACCAGAGTCCAAGAGATAGAGAGAAGACGTGTCAATCGTCTTATCAGTGGCAGAAGTTGGTTTATAATGTATAATTGCACCATTAGAACCAAATCCACTAATTGTTGTGAATGAGAGACCCTTTTCTCCATCTTGCTCTCCTCGGTAATCTGCTAATTTATTTGCGGCAGATATTTCTGTCCAATCGTTTCCTGCTTTGATCTATATGAATAAAAAAAATGTAAATATTAAAATTCTACTAGGAAGGGCTTTGACTGTAAAGAGCTACTTCTAAAGGTAAATATGTTATATCGCTATTTGCAAGTTAAACGCTCGAAGAATATTCCCGTATTAAGAAATGATAAATTATTGCTTGATGTCCTTGGATGTATATTGGAAACTTTGGAATTTTTTCTAAAATCAAGTTTAAACATGTGATAAAAATTTATATTCTTTACAAAATATAATGTGAAATAGCCAGTGCAGTGCTTAAAGTGAGTAATTCATCAAGTAATATCTAATAATAATAATACCACTGCACAACAGTGTCGCTATTCCCAATAGACCAATGCATAATCTTATTACCTCTTTTTCCATGAAACAGAGGAAATCACACAAGGCCACTGCATCCTTTATATGGGCATTTCTCATACCCTGAATTTCTGTTGGGTTCTTCATAGCCTTCATCAGCAAGACAGGAGACGTTACAAGAAATCTGGCCTCTTCCACAATCTTTGGAGTAAATGATTTTTATCAATTATTATGTCAATTATTAATACAGTATTATTATTATTATTATTATTATTATTGATACTTGGAAGTAGGAGAGAAAACATTCTCCTGTGATCCCCAAGTCGCTACAACCAATATTACTGACAATCCTAATATGTTTAAAAGTTTACTTTTAATGCCAAAGACCATTTGTTAGAAAGAGTAAAATTGTGCAGTGTTATATGAAATATCCTTTTATTTTGTGCTGTCATGACCACCTTTGTTGGTCTCGATATCCTATGGGTCCATCATGACCCGTTCTACCTTAAGGTATATCTCACGGGTCCACCATGACCCATATTACCTTAGGGCGAAATATATATATTTACAACATACAGCTTCATCAGGATATGGCATTTAGTGTGGAAAAAATATATAGTCATAGAAGAGAAAGTACTCCCCACAATATGCAATGCATATACGGGAAGGATTTCATAAGAAATAACGCAATGGTGAGACAGGGAAATTCCATAATTCCATCCTCATTGTCCAAGTACAGTATATCGTATACGTGAATAAAAGAGATAAAGGACCAGGGGTTGGTCTTCTCTTCCTTTCTGAAATTATTTTATTGCCATAAAACGACTTGGGAGGTGACAAACTCACGATCGAGTCTACCACAGGGCATTATCAAGGGCATCCAGCCTTAGTACCCCAACCAAAACCAGTGTCCACCCCCATAATGGGGAAATTTAGTGACAAAATAAAAACCGGTATATAAATAAATAGAATCACCATGACTAAAAATGAGAGAATATGAACTTTTCCCATCAAAGTTCTTTTGCCAAAGGTAAACTGTTTTTGTGAACACCTTCTGGTCTCTTGCCTGAAACAATTATATGAAAAGATAACTTTATAACTTACCCTTGAATACACAGCATATGATGCTCCACCGGCGTAAGAATAAGCATTGGGAATCATCACTTTATTAGCCTGGATGCTGTCTAAGTGGCTTAGGAAATTATCGTAATCGAAAATACTGAAAAAATTAAGTAATAGATCATATTTCAAGAAAAGGAGCACACAGAGGACATAAAAAACTTGTAAAATTGTAAAACTTTGTTATCTCAGTGTACTCCATATCCTGCTGAAATCAGTAGGGTGACCACAACTGAAGAAAACTGGGAAAAGCAACAAAGCTTAATCATGTCCCGACCATCCTCATTAGCTATCCTGAGGCCAAAAAATTTCACTCTTTCTCTACCTTGTCCCTTTAAGTAAGCTCATATGATATGCACAAAACACACACGAAATATAACTGTCGGATCTTACAAAGATAAATAACCTCCCAAACCCCATTTAACATTACATAACGCCGTAAACTGGTAACTTAGGTTGCATTAGGTTGGGTAGGGTGAATTGCCACGTAAACATGAACTTTTTTAAAAGATCTGACTTGCCTCTAAAACATCTTGTATTTACTTGCTTTTGTTACAGTTGTGGTCACCCGGCTGTTTTAGGGGGTTATGACATGTGACTTCAAAAAATCTAATGTCAAATTAATAAGAAAATTAAAATCACTTTTCCACTTACTTCACGTCCTTCAAATGGATTCGAACAGCATCAGTTACTTTATTTGGAGAAATAAATAAGTTACTTTCATTTGCTGATATTGTGACGTAGGATCTGAAAACTATCATATAAATCATTAGCATGAGAAGCATTCATTGCATTTACAATGACAAAATTATGGAAAACTATCGAATAGATTCTCCACCACTACCAGAGAAAATCATAAGCTGTTGACCTTTCCCCCCCCCCAATTGCACCTATACTGTGGTTCAGTCATGTAATGCGAGGAGAAGACCATGTGTAGGAGGGTTAAGGATATGGACGTGGAGGGAAGGATTGGAAGAATAAGGCAGAAGTTTCGATAGAAGGATAATACTGAAATGATATGCAGGATAAGGGGCTAAGGCAATAGGATATGTGAGACAGGAAAAGGTGGAAATGGCTAACAAGATAAAAAAATCTCATATAGAAATAGGTTACAGCTGCAGACTAAGAAGAAGACATCTATCCCTTGGGTGTCAGTAGTACTGTATATGTTTTATACAGTACTACTGTATAAAATAAAAATACCTGTATGTTAATATACAATAATATCTCTTTGGAGATCATCATAGCAAATGTGAGGCTAGAACTCTTAGCTCAAATGATCTGCATAATGCAACTCGAACTTGGTGTAGCAAAGCTACTCCAGAGACTGAGCAAAGACAGAAATTTGTATTCATGATGATGTCACCCACTGTCAGAAAGGTGTTCAAAGCATAGCATTATAATAATAATACACCGAAGACGAATCTTGTTTAAACATAACATACAATTCGGCTAAAGCTGACAGGGTGCCCACATATATAACAAGAGAAACAAGGCAGCAAAGGATCATCAAACCATTTCTGTTCTAACCTTCCTCATCACTTGTTTAAGTAAAGAAAAAAAAAGTTCAGGAGAGGAGAGATTACCAGCTATCACTTCCCTCTCTTCTCTTTCTACAAAAGGTAATACACTTGTCTCTCAACTTAAGCTGTTAATTGGTTCTGGTGTTAGAAAAAATCATCTATAGTCAAAAACCCTTAGATAAATGAGCATACTTAACATACAACCTATTCCGAACCTCCTGTATACTTTGAATTATGCCTATGTTACTCTACTGTGGTTAAACTTTGCATAATGCAATTTAAATTTATGTAAAAACAACACTGTTATTGTTTTAATGAAGTTTTTGGAGAAAAATTTTATGAAATAAATATTTTTATTTTTCAACCATGTATATTCAATACTGTATTATTTTAAACCATGTAAGACGAAGAACATCTGCACAATCTTAGTACTCTTTATTCTCAAACTCAGGAATAATATTGACAATGAAACATAACCATTACCTGGATTATATGGGATATCATTGCCACGAAGATTAAAGAGCCAAGCAATCTCATCTAAAGCAGTCAAAATGATAAGGTCAGCGTCCTGTGCCAACATCTCAGCACGGACATCATCTACTTTCTCCTCCCAAGATCTGCCTGAAAGAGTTATGATTATTAGTATTATTATTATTATTATTATTATTATTATTATTATTATAACAAGTCTAACTGGAATAAGTCTAAGACTATCAACCATATGGCTCCAGCACGGGAAGAGTAACTTTGTGAAGAAAAAGAAAAACAAGAAGATAGAAAAACAAAACTCTAAAAAATGGTACAACTCACTATTGTAATTCTGGCATTATTCCACTAAAAGGCCAAAAGTTTACTGCTTTTAAGCCCAGCTTTGATCTAAAGCCAGCAGCAAATGTTAGAATATTTCCAGAGGTATGGAACAGGTATAATACTTGTAATTTTCAAGCAGAAAATTTAATGTTTAAAAAAAGTCGGGCATTAAATCTAATGCCCAAAGTGTAAATAATTAATACAGACTAGCAGTAATTATCATATTGTACCGGCTATCAACTATACGATAAAGGAAATCATAAGTAAATTATATGTTTCCTGAAGAGTTAATATATTTATGAAATCATATGTAATAAATATAAAATCCCCCTGAAGAGAAGTGCAAGAATAATTCCTTCGTGTCATAAAAGTCGAACTAAATGATGTAGAGGAAGGAAATTGGGAATCTCCTTTGTATTTTCCTCCCAGGAAGAGTCAATTTTTTATTTTTTTCTTTGACTCAGACATCTCCTTTTTGGGGGGGTTTATGGCTTTTAGATATAGAGAAACATAAGTTCCATTACGGAAAAAGTAAATATTCAGAAGGTCTATTTATCACAATATTTACCTGTCTCGCATATTTTACATTTATTTTTCTTGCAATATCATATACCGGCCCACATTATTTTGGGTATGGTACAAGGCAATTTGTAGAGAAGCGATTGAAAAACTTTTGGTTTTACACCGGCAGTATGCATGCAATAAAAAAAAATCTGTGAGAACAGATTGGTCGTAAGCATACCCAAGCTTGTGCCTTATGTACAATTTCAAAGAAACTTTAATATGATATATGAGAAGTTTTAAAGTGATTTCATATATCTTTATACAAAATCTATAATCCCCCTTCTAAAGGGGTTGGGGTTTAGTTCTGTTAAAGAAAGAAAACAGACTATTTCAGAGAGAATAATACACATGAGAAAATTCCCAGTCCCCTCACTCTGGCCCATTTTCGTAGATTTTTACTACATGTCGAGGAACACAGAGGATGTATTTTTGTCCCGCCCCTTCAGGAGGGATTTCATACATGTGGAAATTAGGATAATTTTGGTCGTGACTTATATAAGCAAGAAAATGCACACTGATAACGCCATTAAACAGAGCTTATCAGTTCTTCTGTAAATATGTCCAAAGAATATAGCCAAATAACTTGGAAGACCGTAGCAGCTTTGTGGTTAGAATACTCCACTTGGGAATGACAGATCCTTATTTACCCCACTGAGGGGCTTTAGGTAGGGTATCCATTCCCTTTCATTCGAATGGGGAATAATTGACCTACAATACGGCACAATATATATATATATATATATATATATATATATATATATATATATATATATATATATATATATATATATATATATATATATATATATATATATATATATATATATATATAGTAAGCTAAACAAAAGCTACCAATATGCAATATATAATGTAATTTACCAGCATAAGTCACATCGTGTATAAAAACTTCATCCTCAGCGTATGGCGGACGACTGGTAACATTGTCATTCCCCCACACTTCGTCAACAAGATTTAGATTCTCATCGATTTCAATCATATTAATATCTGATGATGGAATAAGTTAAAATAGAATTAATAACGATTTTTTTTATGATACTCAATTTGAGTAATATTCAGTATCTCATGTGGTTACATAATATATACGATAAATACTATGATGCAGAGTTTTCTTGTCTAATATAAAAGAAACACAGATATCTACTATCATTTTCAATGTTATCTATTTTAATGAATGTTGCATAATATATTCGTGACACACTATGATGTATAGTTTCACTGTAAACAAGATATGTATATCATTTTCAAGGTTACCTGTTCGAATGATAGAAAAATCAGTTTTTCAGTAATTTCACCTTCTAATTCTATTTTCTACAACAATTGAAACTTACCACCAAGTTCCTTTATGTAGTTCAACCACTCACTGGAACCAATAAGTGTTGAGTCAGCACTAATATTCATGCCTGAAGTCAACTCTAACTTCAACCATTCCAAAATTGTTGGGACCTAAAAAACAGAAAGTAAATTCTCTACTAGGGTAATAAAGTAGTCTGTTTGCTGATGTTTCTAATAATTTAGATGGAGAAAGTCAGGCAACAATAGGGTACTATTGTAGGATGCAGTCTACCACACTACCTATAGTCTATGGCACCATAACCTAGCCATACCTAATATAGCCTAGCCAGGTTAGGATTTAGGTTAGGTAAAGTTACAATAGACTAAAGATAGTAAATTGGACCACATACAATTGTGGACACATATCAGACATAATGAAAACAGACTATGGTATGTTGTTATTGGCTGTTTAAGTATCACCATTAATCAACATTCGATTGGGGGGTGGACAAAAAGACAGGTTGGAGGATTTAAGCTAGACGCTCTGCTGCAGCCTCATATGCAGGTTTGTCACTTCCTGCGTAGAGTGCATTAACTGCGCTATGATATGATTACCATATAATGGCAAAAACACTTTATTTAAGCACAAATATTTCTCCATCCATTTTAATTTTAATATAATTGAATTTGTTGTCCTTGTTTGACAGACAAGCTTCAGAAACCAATATCTTTAAAATCAGCTAGATCATAGGTCTGTCTGTACTAGTCTCTGTGTTTTAATGTAAGGGAGAATTCCTAATAATTTTTCGTCTTAAAGTCACAAAAGTAATTGTCTCTGTTTTAGAGTAAGGGAATATTCCCTGTGATATTCTGTCCTTAAGTCACAAAAAATATGAACTCACATCAGGCTCTCCCTCCTTCATAAGTAACCAATTGCAGTCTAGTTCATCTTCAGCCTGTAAGAAGTATCTTCCATCAGACCATACAGCTTGCTTATCTTGAGTTATCACAGCTGTGCCAGCGCTACCAGAGAAGCCACTGATATATTGGCGACGTTTATCTGCTGGGGCAACATATTCACTCTGAAAGAAGAGAATTATTAACGACCACTACAGTTAAAACTAAATGTGGTCACCGTGGCATAGTGGTACTGCTCGCAACTTTGAGTAATCAAGTCGAGGGTTAACAGCCCGCCACGATCCAAGGTTAGAAATGGCATTCACTCAGGGTAACAATCACACTTGCCAAAACCAAATTCCTTTGCAAGAAGGTATCATCCTAGCCCTAAGTAGTAAAGGGAGTGTGTGACGCAAAACTGATCACAGTCACAATCGAATCTAAATGCTAACCAGATTCTTTACTGACAGCCAAGAATATGCCAAATAAAATTAATATGATTGTATAGAGTAATAATTTTATCATGAGTTTTCAAACTGGCCTTTTTTCTAGGAGCAGATCTATAGGCAAGAGATTACTTAGGACTGATCCCACAGACAGGCTGAAAAGCCTACCTGGGAGTGAAAACTTGTTTCTTATAAAGCTTCAGCTCAATTCTCAAGCAGCTCTATGACAGGTAACTTCCAGTGAGTTACTCTTTACAGAATTGAAGAAGATAGGTGCCACAAGTCTTCAGCAGTAGCACAGTGATTAGAATGCTCGACTTGGGAGGTGGCAAAACAATGTTCAAGCCCACTGCGGGGCGCTAGATAGGGCT
>JAXCGZ010004341.1:0-55976 GCA_037179515.1 Halocaridina rubra
CCCACACTCTCTTTGTCCCAGCCAACTATGGAGGGGCACTGTACACAGTTATTTAAGTAAATAAACCAACAGATGTACTATGATGAGCCCTTAATAATAATAATGATAGTAATCTCCACAATCATCATCAAAGGAAAATTACTGTCACCAATGATAATGATAATAATAATAATAATAATAATAATAATAATAATAATAATAATAATAATAATAATAATAATAATAAGATTTAAGGAGAATTATTGGAATAGACATCATGAAAGTGATGCAGAGGTATATTAAAACCCAGCAGAGAACTTGATATTTATTACACATCTTTTATAATCCCTTCACATCTGACAGGTCATTACACTCTCCATCTCTGTTCCTCTTTACAGCCTGATAAAGGCTGTTTTATTTTATGATTTTTTTGCCCGTCCTGGTGTCACAATATTTTTTTTATTTTATTTATTTATTTCAAAAAAAAAATCCGCGATGCACTGAATTCGCGATTGGTGAACCGCGAAATAGCGAGGGATTACTGTATATATATATATATATATATATATATATATATATATATATATATATATATATATATATATATATATATATATATATATATATATATATATATATATATATATATATATATATATATATATATATATATATATATATATATATACCTGATATAATGGACAATATCCTCCTCAAGCATACCCTGGCTAAAATAATTCCTCAAAACAGACCACCATTATAAAATTAGGCTTCTCTTTTCAGTCTTTGCATTGTTTGTTTTAATTTACTCTTTTGGTTTTGTTTTATTTTCATATTAGTTTGCAGTAATTTTTTTCTTTTATTGTGTTTCAACATTAATAATTTTTACTATTTTTACATATGTAATATATATTTGCACAAGAGTGGGACAACCGTACAGTATATATTAAATCTGAAGAGGATATGTTTCAAATTCTTAACAAATTAATTCTTTTTTCCAGTTGGTATTCCAAATTATAACTTCATAGAAGAAGAAGAACTTACAATATCATTCCCATGTTTGAGGCTCATTGCTGAAGAAGTAACTCTTCAACCTGTATCCCATAAAGACATTGGGGAGTTAACATCATTCACAAGTTACTTAAGACAACAGCTTGTTCTAAAAAACTTTGTTGTGCAGAGTGGGACTTTTATTATCATTCAGTACTTAAGTCAAGATATCATTCTGAAAATTACCTCTGTTAGAAACTTTGGATCCAGTTTTTTATGTTGTAAAGCTCCATCAGTGTGTGTGTGGCACACGCAAGTTGTTATTGAAAAAATGATATCATCATCTGCTGAGGAAGCAAAGCACTGTATTACTTTTCACAACATCGGAGGCTATAAACAGGAGCTACATAATCTTAAGCAGGAAATAGAAAGATTTTTTTCACAAGAAAAATCAACAGCTAAGCCTATAAAGGGAATATTAATCAGTGGATCATCTGGATCTGGGAAGAGCCTTATTGGAGAAGCATTGAAAAATGAATATAAAAATAAATATATTAGCATTAATCCTGAAGTTACCAAAAGCAGATTTCTGGGAGAAACTGAAATAATTCTGAAGCAGTATTTTATTAGAGCAGCAAATAGGTAGGTTACCATTTCTGTTTTACCAAGAAGAGAATAAATTACTGATATTATAATGAAGTAAAGAAATAAACTTCAGAAGATATGTGGCATTGTAGGTACCACAAAATGTAATTTATATTCAGTGTTTAAAAATGTAGTAAAACAGGTATTATAATAGCAATGGCAGAAGATATGTATGCTGTATAATTAAATTTGAATTTCAAAGGCCAGATACATGCTAAAGAAGTAATTTTATAATTGATGCTTTTATTTTCTAGAGCACCTTGCCTCCTTTTCATAGATGATTTAGATATGTTATGTACAAACCGTGATCAAGGAAGCGATACAGGAGTAATTACAGCGTTATTACACCTCCTTGATGGACTGAATGCCACTTCCATGGATGGTATGTAAAATTTCCTGCTCCTATCTTATTTACTTTTTGTGCATACTAAAAATCGCATCATACCATGTTTTAAGACCATTGTGTACCGTATTAATTCTGTTAGTGGCAGTTCAGCTAGCATCTAATCTGATGATTTTTGTTTGGTTTTCTTTTACCCTTTCCTGTTAAAGTAACGGGATGGCCACATTTGTGACAAAATCTTGAAGTACCAAGGCTTTAACATACCTTGCCCATATTCATATTTTGTTAATTCTTATTAGTAAAAAAATATTCAAGGAGGAAGGAATTGCCAGTTTTCTGTTCCCCTATCTCATATTTTCTCTTCATATGACACCCAAGGAATATTGGAGTGACATTCAGTCTTCCATACCATCAGGGATATCCATCTTAGTCACTTCTTACAATATGCAGGGAAGGCAAGTGGCATTATTTCTCCCACTGTGAATGTAGACTTGCTTGATATATTCTCTGTGGCAGTTTATATAGTTGTTTAGCAGAAAAATCATTTCTTGACTGTAAATGCAACATACCATGCATGCATATAGTTAAAATAAAGTTTACTTCTGTCATTGAGGGAAAAGAAAATTTTCCCCATATTCTCTATGAGTTTGGTAGGACAGATCATAAGGTATAGGAAAGCATAGGGTTTGCAAGTCCTTCCTTATGATAATATTTTCCTGCAAAAAAACAGCTGATAAAGAAGTGAGCATAGATATGGTATATGGCCCTATATATTTGTTTTCCTTTTTTTTTTTTTAGTTGTGACCACAAGCATCATGTTGAGAAAAAGAAAATTAAGTTTTTGTTGTTGTTACTTAGCTATAGCAATTATATACTAAACAGTGTATGCTACACTTTGTAAATGAGAAATACACTTATACTCAGAAGGAGTTTAAATTAATTGTTTATTTTGAATGAAATTTTTTTTTCAGATTTCCTGATACCAATTTAAAATGAGACAAATTAAATTGTACCATGCAGTACAATATATCTATGCCCATGATTTTGTTATATGTGCTTACACCATATAATGGCAGCATACAGTGTTTCTGAATGTAATCCAATCCAGAAGTTAGCATAACACTTTTCCTATTTTGATTACTGGGATATTGTTAAAGAAATAAAGTTTTTCCTTTTTGTGTGATAAATTAAAATGTATTTATTACAAGATAGATGTAATGATTCTTTATAACAGATAATCATATTGGAATACTTGTTATCGGAACTGCAACGAATCCTCACATTCTTGATGCAGCATTGAGAAGGCCCGGGCGAATTTCGTACGACATCACATTATCATCACCTGACAAGACAGAGAGAGTAGCCATATTGAGTAAAATGTTGCAGAGGTGAGTCATTCCTTTTGCATGTATACCAGCATGCTGTTTGAACTGTACTGGCTATTAAGTATTCAGGTTCTTGCAGGGTCTCCATTTATGTCTCATCAAATTATTACAGTAACTTTTATTGCCTGAGTGAATCTGCAAGCTTTTGGTTCTTTTGATTTAATGTGAACTTGAAGATATGCATATAGGGCAAAATAATGTTTGCCTTTGTAAAGCATGTGATTTTCTTTAATTTGTGTACATTTGTTGCAAATAACCAGCACAAAGAATGGAGTACTTTGAGCTTTTGCTTTTGCTAAAATGTTCCTGAGATAGATATTTTCCTTTGGAGATTAAGATTTTGTATTTATAGGTGCTGTATTTAGAGTTTGAGTTATTTATTGTACTTAATATCACTCGGAAACATAATAAGTTACACACATAGAGTGTACTGTTTTACTTTTTATGCTACTGAGCATAAAATTTACTTGATATATCTGGCATGTAATTAATATAGTTTTATCACTGTGGTTCCTTGCAGAGTAGAGAATAATATTTTGGAGGAAGATGTAGGACTCATTGCCTCCAGAACTCCGGGCTATGTGGGTGGAGACTTGCATAATGTGATGTTGGAAGCTGTAATGCTTTCAGAGGGAAGATTGTTGACTCTGCATGATTTAGAAAATGCAGTTGCTGTCATTAAACCCATGGCATTAAGGAATTCTACTGCAGTTGATCATAAGGCAAGTTTTAAGTAGTTGAACTTAAGAAGCTATTCTTATTATGGAAATTACTAGAACTGCATTTCATTGCATTACTTGGGAGAGTATATTGAGGAGTTGATAAATGTAGGGGATACTAGAGAAGCAGTGACTGTGGTTGTGGGAAATGCTAGGAGAATCCCGATGAGAGGATAGTCTTGATAAAAGAAGTTCAAGTTGTGTTGAGAGTAATGAAAACTGGTAAGGCTCTAGGGTTAGATGGGTGTCATGTGGCATGCCTCTCAGGTTGAGAAGCAAGAGGAGAATGGGTAGTGAGATTGTTGAATATATGTTTTAGGAAATGGAGAACCTGATTAATTGGAAGAAATAGTTTGCTGAGTGTAGTTGATAATGTGTATTGGCAAGTAGTGACTGAAATAACTAAGAAAAATCTGAGAGAATGATTGAGTAGAACTTTGTGGATTCAGGAGAGGAGGAGGCTGCATAGTTCAAATGTTCGTTGTTAGATATGTGTGTGAGAAATATTTAAAGAAAGGCAAGAATTTTCGTGCCCTTGGAGGAATCGTAATAAATGAGTCAATAGATAAGTTTCGTCTAACTTGTTATCACTGTATGGAATAGGAGAAAGATGAGTAGTAGAATGTAAGTGGGACCTTACAATGGGAAGAAAATGGTTTTAGGTAAATATAGGGTCACATCTGGTTGTCCAGTGCGAATATTAGTGGTGTGGTACAGATGATATTTGCCTGGGTGCTATGCAGAAGTTTGGTATTAGTGAATGAGAAGGTAAAATTATGGAGACTGAATCATTTATTAATTGCAGATGAGACAGCACTAGAGTCTATTTCAGAAGATTCTAAAGCAGTTAGTAACGAAGTATTTGAGGGTGTATGAGAGAGGGAAGGTAAGAGTGATTGTGGATAAAAGAGCACTTATGAGATATGCAGTGAATGCTGATTGTGGCAGGGTGAAGTTTAATACAAATGATGCACTGCTTGAGATATCTGGGTTCGCATGTAGTGGTGAATGGAGGAGGGGATGTGGAGGTGGGATGCAGAGTGAAAGAAGCGAATTAGTGCCTGGGTTGGATGAAGAGTGTAATTAGAAATTAGTTAATAATAAGATGAAGGGAACAGATTGACTGTGTTAGAGATGAGGTGTTTGAGAAGTAGCTACGATTATTGAAACTTGATAGAGTGAGATTTAGAGTTCATGCAAAGAATGGGCATTGAAAGAAAAGCTAAGCCTCTCAGTGCTGTTGTACTTTGTGCTTATGGGATAAATGAATGAGGAGATACTAGTGAAGAGAGCACAGAGAGTGGAGGTAAGTCAAGTAAAGCCGAAAGGAAGGCTAAGAATGAGATGGGTGGATGGGGTGGAAAGAGCACTGGATGCCCGTGCTGTCAGTGGAGCAGGAAAGAGGAAGTAAAGTAGAGTTTAACGGGTAGGAAGAGATTGTGACTGGAAGATGCAGCCCAGTGAATTTTTTCTCACTTCACTGGAATAAGACATCTGGGTGTAGGGTGGGAGAGAATTTTGTTTTTGCTTAAAGATAAAGCACTGGGTATAAACCAGTTATGACTGTCAGTCCTCAAGCCTGATGAGCTGTGTTTGCTTATGCTGTGTCAGACCGTAACCTCCGAGAGAGATGGCCTGGTACATCGGCTGTGACGTCATACCATCTGGTTCCGCTTTACCGCCCGCTCCCCATACATAGCGCATACAGTACTTTTCCCATTCTCGCTGTTGCAGTATCTTATTGAGCTGAATCCCTGTCAGCATCACTGTATATTATTAGTGATAGTTCAGGTAGTCCATTAAAATATTTAATTACTGTACATAAATGCAAGTAAATGATATTAGACCTATTTTTTGTCAGTTGTTATCATGTTTTATCGTCTTGTAATTCTCTTACGAATTAAAGTATAGTCAGACTCCTCACATCCAAGTCTATGATGTATGTTGAGAGTCTGTATTTTTTTAGGAGTGTGACACCAGGACGGGCAAAAGAAATTGCCTCATCGGGCAAAAAGAAACGGAGATGGAGTGTTGTGATTCCACAGATGTAAGGGGATAATAAGAGATGTGTATCGAATATGAAGGAATATTCTGTGTAGATGTAGGGATAGGAAAAAAACTTATCATCAAAGCTGACTTGGTCAGTCCTATATTAATCCAAGACCAGCTGTAGTATCAAAATGGGCGGCTGTGTCATGTGCCAACCTTCTACATAGTAAATATGTTCGTGTTCAATGATTTAAATGAATTTCGTAATTCTGTCATTCTAATACATATTAGAATATATATATATATATATATATATATATATATATATATATATATATATATATATATATATATATATATATATATATATATATATATATATATATATATATATATATATATATATATATATATATATATATATATATATATATATATATATATATATATTATATATCTATCTATCTATCTATCTATCTATCTATCTATCTATATATATATATATATATATATATATATATATATATATATATATATATATATATATATATATATATATATATATATATATATATATATATATATATATATATATATATATATATGTGCAGAATAATAACTATACTTTGTTACTTAAATGATCGGATGAGATATATATCATGTGTATTACTGTACATTCTATGGAATAATTTGAACATCCATTTTAATTTTACTTGTACTGACCATTTAAATATTACAATAAGATATTTCTCAATATTAAATTATAATAAATGAAAATTATTTAAAAGCATTTTTTCCAGCCTACGTGTGTGAAATTTTAAACATATATTTCAGTAAATTGTACAAATATATTAGAACTAGCATTTTAATTCTGATAGCTTTGACATGAAATGAAAGGTAGGCTACTTCCTAACACTGAATTTCATAATAAAATAAATTTACTCCTAACCACAAATCTATAAAACAATATTATTAAAATGTTGTGTATGGAATTGCAAACAACTTATAGTGCATTTTAGGGATTATATGAATGAACTTATAATTCCGTCAGCTCTGATTTAGATTCATATACATGTTATCCTAATTCTTAATGTTATAGCTCAAATAACATGAAATTATAATTGAAAAGCCAGGATTTCATGGATAGTGGGTAAGGATTCTAATTAAATTGCTGATGTAAAAACATTTTATGAGTAAGATATTACTTAGTCAGCACTTATCCGAATTAAAAACAATTTAGATTAGGCTAAGTAGCTTGTTTTAATAATATGGCTCGGGAACTCATAATTATTAAATGAAGAAAAGGTAAAACTTATAGCCTAAGCCAGCTCCAATACAAATTAAAATCAAACTTAGATTATATTGCTGGTTATAATAAGGGCTCTTGAAAACGTTAACTTACTTAAAGGAACACCAGTAGGGTATGTAGACGAAACTTCCAGAATTTCAAACAAGAATAACACAGGGTCAAATTCTCAGAGAGCGTGGTACAACACACTAATCTGCTGGTAGACATATAACTGACAAGGGTGATCCAGATGGTTTGACGTCATTGCATTTTCCCACCCAATGCACCAGGCCATCTCTCTCGGAGGTTAGGATAAGACCCCAGCATTGTAGAAGGATGGAGTAATTACGGCTCTCCATCGTTCCCAAAGTGCTAAAATGTGAGCTTTTTTTTTATGAATGTGACACAGGGACAGGCATAGAAAATTGCCCTCTTCAGGCCCAGGCATCAAAAAACATTGAAAAATAAGAAAAACTAGTAGCTTAAGGATGAGGCAAATATAGAAAAATAATAAACAGTAAAAAAAAAGAGAGGCTTAATGAATAGTCAAAGTAATGAAGACCTAGAAATGTGGCAGGATTAGGGCCTGAGATGATGATAGATCAGATTTTTTAAATATATAGGTCATAAGAATTAAAGAAGATAGGTTGTAAAATTTAAGGAAAACAGAAGCAGGAAAAGAGTTCCATAGGCTGATAGTGAAAGGAAAAAATCAGTGGGTGCACTGGCCAATCCACAAGCTACAAATATCCACACAGTAACTGCGCAATGAGGCTGTGTGCTGCTCTGACAGAGCTGTCCT
This sequence comes from Halocaridina rubra, assembly GCA_037179515.1. Lineage (NCBI taxonomy): Eukaryota > Metazoa > Arthropoda > Malacostraca > Decapoda > Atyidae > Halocaridina > Halocaridina rubra. The sequence continues at coordinate 8,141 of JAXCGZ010004341.1, forward strand.
CCATATAAAGGGGATCAAACTAAGGCTGTTGTAGAAGTACTGTATATATGTGAGTATTTGGAAGAGATTTTTGTGATTGTCATATTTTAAGCTTTAGTGAGGTATGCCATCTTTACATTTATGATTGTCACCAAGCATCACATCAAGACTCCTTCTCCATGGTGGAAGCGTAGCCAATTCAGAATGGAATCAATCTTAAAAAAAATGAGATAAACCTAATAGTTTCTGCCACAGGCTTATGTTGGTACTAACGGAAATGGTGTGATAGTTAAATTTCTGATTATTTAGTTTTGGGTCTTTAATGTAGTTTAAATTCTTGCATTTAAGGATATTCGATTCTAGAAACATGATTAAGCAAGGATTATTGGTACTTTTCTATATGATTAAATTTTTGCTGTGTGAGACATATCAATTATACATGGTCATGTATTTCACAGATATTATGATACTGTATCAGAGATTCTGTAAATATAGGGAATAATATTGATCTCCTTGAAGTAGTACTGCTGTTCAGTTATTTTTATGTTTTAGACACTTCTAGTGAGTTTTACCATGACAAGCTAAGCAAGAAAATAAATACGGCTTTTTTATTTGGTCTCCAGGGAATTTCCCCCTATAAAAGTTAAATCAGCTATACTTTACAGTCAATTCTATAGTAATTGAGCTGGGAAATCTAAGACTACAATACAATGACCCTCCTCACTTGGCACTGGAGAGGAGACCGCCGTATCGTAATGTGAACTTATGGGGGTAATTATATCATTAATAAGAAAATTTGGAAAGTCTCTTAGTTTTTAGTTCGTACCTAAGGTACTACTTTGTCAGTAAATCTGTGATGTAGCTAGAGAAGCATTTGGAGATAGTTTTCAAACTGCATGTTGAGATAGAAAGTGTATGTCTTGTCTTGCAGATACCCCTCACAGATGTTTATGGATACAAAGCTTTGAAGTCCAAGCTACAAGAGTCGCTGAATCTGTCTTTGAGCTATGGTCATATATTTGAAGATTGTGGTTTGTCACCACCAACTCGATATCTGATTTTTGGACCACCAGGCTGTGGAAAGTCATCTCTGATCATGGCACTGTCGACTGAATTCCACATGAGTGTTATTCGTATAAAAAGATCCACTGTTTTAGGAAAATACTTTGGTGAATCAGAGCAGAATCTGACAAAATTATTTGCCCAGGTATTTTAAATGTTGCCAATTATTATTTTGATATCTTTATATCCACAGTAACTTGTTTATATAGGATAATTCATTATTAACCTCTTCCAGTGTTTGAAAAATGTCACTTAACTCTTCAGATTGAAATTTTCAAATTTATTTATATAACATTAGTAAAATACTCTCCGTATGTTTATACTGGTACACTGCTTCATAAGTTGTAAAGTTTTTAAGTGCTGTAAAACTGAATAACTAAAATATTGCATATTTTTAAAGAAAATTATAATATGCTACTCCTGATTTGAGTATCAGTTACCTGATATAGAATATATCTTTACAAATAATGCCTAATTGTGTTTTGCCATATTAAAAAGTAGCAGATAAATTATTATATCTACTCTGCAGCTAAAACTTAAGGTAATCTCATACCAAATTACTATATCAACAAATACATTTTTATCTCCGATAAGAAGAAAATATTATTGTGGTTATGGTATACCTGGCTATATCTGTATTGTTCAAGTAACAAAGATGATTTAAAATGAGGAGATATTGATACCTATGCGTATTTCTTCCAGGCACAAGAATCATCTCCCTGTATTATTCATTTTGAAAATTTTGAAGGGTTAGCTGGAAAGACAAAAGCTGATGATGGCAGCTCTGATGTGGAAGGTCGTATTATCAACCATCTCAAAGTACAGCTTGATGGCATATTTCGTAGCTCAGGCATATTTATATTTGCTGAAACAAACCGACCTGACCTTTTGGATAAGGTACGTATTTGATCCCAATTTAAACTATGTACTCTGCTATGAATCCTGTGGTTTCAGTAGGTAGGGTTTTAATAATGCCATTATGTCTCTTGTTACTGGAAGCCATTATCCTCATTGTTAACCAGAATTTCATACTACACACTTTATCATACAGAACATTATATTAATATATATGACTTAGTAAGCTTGTGTAATGAGACTAAATATACTTTAGGTTCTATCACTATGTATGGTTTACTATTTTCACTATAAATTAATAAGCTTAGTTTTCTGTAAATGACAGAAATTATGTACATTAAGGTACATTATATGAAACGCTTCGGTAGGCTGTATTGTATGTGTATGAATGATGACTTCTGTATATATTCCTAATTTATACCTCGCTTGTCTCTGATGAGCAACTGGAATTAGGTAGACTAAGTGTACTTATTTATTGCATGATTTATGCACTGACGTTAGAACAGAGCGCTCACATAGTATGTGCTCTCCTTAATTCTGCAATTTTTTTTGTATTATGCCTGCTTATTTTGATTTGCAACTCTGAAGACTGATGGTTTCCTTATCAAGCTAGACTGAATGCTCCCCCTGAATATATTTTGCACTTGTTGCTGATAAATCATATACACAGATATTGCAGACCAATCAAGCAAGTTTATTTCTTGTGGAACAGAATATGTATGTAAATTTTACGATTTTAGTAATATTACAATTTATTTTATGAGACCATATCCATTCACCCTCATATTTAACTCCTGCAACTTTTTCGGACTTGAGTATCATGAGTATGGCCATTTTAGAGCTTCACATTTCTATTCTTAAAATGCTGTTTCCAGTCTTCTCTTGAGTATTATTCCTTTTAGTTAAACTTATGACCTCCTGTAAGTATATCATGACTCTTATGTACAGTGAGGTCTTTCCAAAAAAGTTACTAAATACATGTGCTCTCCAACTTACGATCAGTCGATATACGATCATACGGAGATGAATTGTTCAGTCCCTATGCAGTCTACCGTTATTATGCAGCAAGTTATGGATGGTTCCAATGTTTAAAGAAACATACAAACTTGCATCATGTGTCTTTAGGATAAGAAAACAAATGTATTATGTTCTAACACAATTTTATTATGTCACTTATGTAATGTAGGAAAGTTTGGTAGACATATACTGTATACCCAGTACAGTACTGTACATACAAATATCAACATATGAATTGCCGTTCAGAACGTAATTCGTATGTAAACTGGAGAGCATCAGTGCTATCAACATATGCTGGATTAAGAAGAGCGCGGAATCTTGATAAATATCTTGGTTTCTGCTAGTTAAAACAAAGAGAGAATTGTCTCACAGTCTGTTAGAATCTGTTGATTGTATGACTGCAGGTAAAAGCATTCTGAAAAGCATTATAGCACTTGCTAAAACTTTGCTGTATGGCTACATTGTAAATGCAAAAATTAAGTTGTCTCAGTGAGCTGGAAATTCTTCGCCTTGACCAAAGAAATCACATCATAATTGCTTAAATGTGAAGTTGATGTTGAATATATAATTCTTCAAAGCATGCAATTTTTTTGTTTAAACTGTTTCTATTTTATTTATGACATGGGACCCCTGACAAATACGGCTCTATCTGCTTTTTTTTTTTTCTCTCTTTTCTTGAAATTACTAAATTATTTTGATTGCAGTGTTTTTCTACTCGGGACTGCTTACTATATCAGTCTTCATATCCCATTCTGCTATAATATCTATCATTAATTTGTACATAAACATCACCACGTTATTATTATTTTGGTCCTCAAACAGTTTAGCTTCCTAATAAATGGTGTTGCCCAGTCAAGCTATTTGCCAGACCAACCGCGAGTGTTGCAGTAAAATTTTGAGTCTTTTGAACCTTGCTTAATAAAGTTTTTATTACAGCCACTCCATATCGCTGAATGATAGGATATGTAGGTAAGAACTAGAGCCTCCACTATTATTTTCCTGCTGTGGCTGTCAAATGCCTTTCCATTTTGATTTTTGAAGAAAGGCATACTGTTTGCTAAAGTTCGATAATTTTTGACATGTGATTCAAATGATAAATGGTTGTCAAGTATTAGCCCTAGATTCCTAACCGAAGGAACTTCAGATGTGGATTCCATTTCTTCTATTAAGAATTCAATATGTTCTAAAGTTTGGCATTATGAGCAACAATTTGTAAATCAAATAATTTATAAATATAAAGTATATATAAAGGACAGAGTACTGAGCCTTGAGGGACACCAAGTTCACCAGAGAGATTGGATAATAGTTGTATATTTATTATTAATTACTGCATGTGATTGGTTAGATAGCTATTAAACCAGGAATCATCTATGCAGTGTATAAGCTTTCAGTTTCCTTAAAAGAATTGGATGTGAGCTGCTGTCAGAAGCTTTGGAGAGATCACATAGGGCAAGGAATGATATCTCTCATATTATTGTTTTCGTACAATGTCTCAGTGATTTGTGTTTAGACAGTTTCTGTCGATAGACCTTACCTGAAATAATTTTATATATGTTATATTATTAAATTTACCTTGGCATTTTTCCCCATTTTGGGGGGTAGCCAACAACAAAAAACAAGCAAAATAACACAATGTGTGGTTACACTTCGATCCTCTAGCAATGACACGGGATTTGGCCAAGGGTTTGGATGATACTGTGAGTGCCTCATCCCATCCTTCCCCCTCTTCCACAACTTATGTCACTTCATACTACCAAGTCCCCTACTGCCCCTACCACATTTTGCCTCTACAAGGCACTCCATAATAACAGCATATGCCAATCAAAACTGCGTCACAATCATTCGCCACTCACGTCTATTCCTAGCACGCTCACTTGCCTCCCTCACATCCATTCTCCAATCATTCAAGGCCCTTCTTACTCCATCCATCCACCTCAACCTAGGCCTCCCTCTGGCATTTCTCCCATCAACTTTCGATTTTATCACCGTTTTCAGTAGTCATTCATTATCCATCCTCTCTACATGACCAAACCATCTCAAAACATTTATATCTACTCTCGCTGCCAAATCTCTCCTCACACCCATGCTCCCTCTCACTTCTTCATTCCTAACCCTATCCAACCGCGATACACCAGTCATATTCCTCAGACATTTCATTTCAAACACATTCAGTTTCTTTCATACCCCATAACTCTGAGCCATACATTACAGTCGGCACAACCACTATCTCATACAGAATTTTCTTATCATTCATTCCCAGGCCTCTAATTTTCATAACTCCCTTCAATGCACCAAACACTTTGCATCCTTCATTCACTCTGTGAACTCACATCTGCTTGCACTCCACCATTTGCAGCTATAAGTGAGCCTAAATATTTGAACTGGTCTACTTCCTCAAGTACCTCTCCATTCAACATAACATTCAGTCTAGCACCATCCTCGTTTCTTGTACACCTCATAACCTTACTCTTTCCCACATTCATTTGTAACTTCCTTCTTTCACACACCCTTCCAAATTCTGTCACTTACTGACACAGCTTACTCGCAGAGTCTGCCACCATCACGGTATCATCTGCAAACAGCAACTGATTCAACTCCTACTCATTTTCATTCCCATCTACAAGCTTCAATCAGCGACCAAGTACTCGAGCATTTACCTCTCTTGCCACTCCATCCATATACAAATTGAACAGCCACGGTGACATCACACATCCCTGTCTCAACCCCACTCTCACTGAAAACCACTCACTTACTTCATTCCCCACCCTAACACAAGCTTTACTGCCCACATATAAACTCTTCACTGCTTGTAACAATCTACCAGTAGTCTCCGTGGTAAAATGGTAGCGTCTGCGACTCTGAGGCGGCAGGTCGAGGGTTTGCGCCCCGTCACGGACTGAGGTTAGTAAGGGCATGCGCTCAGGGTAATGATTACATATGCCAAAACAAGTCTTTCGTAAGAAGACAACCGTCCTAGCCCTTAGTAGAAAAGGGAGTTCATGACCTAAAACCAAATCCATCCACTGCTAGTAACAATCTACCACCAATTCCATATAATCTCAAAACATTTCACATTGCATCTCTATCAACTCTATCATGCACTTTCTCCAGATCCAAAAATGCAAAATACACATCCTTACGCTTTGCCAAATACTTCTCACATGTCTGCCTAACTATAAAAATTTGATCTGTACATCCTCTACCTCTCCTAAAACTACTCTGTACTTCGCAATAACATCTGTTTTATCCCTAATCCTATTTATCAGTATCCTGCCATACACCTTTCCTACCACACTCAGCAAACTTATACCCCTAAAATTACTACAGTTATATATATCTCTCTTACTTTTGTATAGTGGCATTATACGTGCAATTACCCAGTTCACTGGCACTTTTGACAACATAAAACATATATTAAACACTCTCACCAACCATTCCAGTTCAGTTACACCCCCCTCTTTCAACATTTCTGCTCTTACACCATCCATTCCAGGTGTTTTACCTGCTTTTGTTTCTTTCAATGCCTTCTTCACCTCCTCTCTTGTAATCTCTCTCTCATCCTCCTCTCCCATTACTGGAACTTGAACTCCCCCTACTGCTACTATATCTGCCTCTCTATCCTCCTGTACATTCAGCAACTCCTCAAAATATTCAGCCCATCGCTTTGTTCACATCATTTCCTTTTAGCAACTGTCCATTCACATCTTTTATTGTCTCTTTCATCCTCGATCCACTCTTCCTGACTATCTTCACTTCTTTCCAAAACTTTTTTTTATTCTCCTTGTGAAACCTATCAAAATCCTGACCCCGTCTAAAATTTGACATCCTCTTTGCTTCATTCACTTTTCGTTTGCTTTCCACATTTTTCTCTCTATAGCTTTCATACTTCTCCATACTGGTACACTGCAGCCATTCCTCAAATGCCCTCTTTTTTTCTTCCACCTTCATTTTCACCCCTTCATTTCACCACTCACTGCCCTTCCTCATGCAATCTCCAACAAACCTCTTTCCACAAACATCACTTTCATGTCACAAAATTTTCTTTCATCAACCCCCATTCTTCCTCTAACTCTCCAGCTTCTCTTTCTTTTACCCTCTCATAAGCCACTTTCAACCTTTCCTGATAATCCTCCTTTTTCTCTGTCTTTTTCAAATTTTCCACCCTCACTTCTTCCCTCCTACATCCTTCCACACTATTTCCCCACTCTTTCGCTACTACCACTTTTGCTTCAACCAAAAAGTGATGAGATATACCAGCAGCCACGCCCCTGAACACATGCACATCTTTCAATCTACCAATCACTTTGTTATCAACACATAATCCATCAAAGTTCTTTCTATCACTCTTCCATTCGCCACTCTTTTCCATGTATACTTATTTATCCATTTCTTTTTCAAGAAGGTATTACCTATCACCAACTCTTGCTCTGCACACATATCTAACAGTCTCTCACCACCCTCATTTTCATCTGGTACCCCATACTTTCCAACAACACCCTCTACCTCTTCATCACCTACTCTAGTATTCAAGTCACCCAACACAACTACATAGTTCCTTGTACTCAGACCATCCACACACCTAGTTAACTCACTTCAGAATCCATCCTGCTCTTCCTTACTTCTCTCACAGCCTGACCAATATGCACTAACAAATGCCTAACATTCTCTACCCATCCTAACCCTTACCCACATCAGCCTAGAGGACACTTCTTTCCATTCCAAAACCTTATTTAATATCCATTCACTCAATAATAGTGCCACCCCCTCTCTCGCTCTTCCCCTTTCAACCCCGGACACTCTACCTGTCACCTCACCAAATGCCACTTCTCTTTTTCCTTTTATCTTTGTCTCACACAGGGCCAATACATCTATTCCCCTCCTACCATACATACATCCACTCTCGCAGAGTGGGGATTTTAAAAATAGGTGTTATTTTTCTAGCATAAATGGCAAATTTTTAAGCACTTTAATTTGTGCCATAAGTGTATAGTGTGTGTGTATTACAGTATTTGTGATTACCATATATATTTTTTCTCCTCAGGATGTGATACGCCCTGGCCGATTCCATGAGTATTACTTTATGGATTTGCCTGAATCAGAGGATAGATTGAGTATTCTACAGCAAAACCTCTCAGATGTGTCTTTCTCATATGATTTGTCTTTTCCCTACTTAGCTGAAAAAACAAGTGGTTTCACTGTGGCTGAGGTACCATTACCTATCTCGATTAGTTTTTCTATTACTTTATTTTGTATATTATAGTATGTCAGTCTGTTGATCGTGAAGATAAAGGTAAATCATAAAAAGTTTATAGCAAAGAAATAGGTAAAGGCAGATCATAAAAAGTTGACTGCAAAAAAAAAAGGTAAAGAAAAATCACCAAAGTTAACTGTGAAAGGCTGATTAATTAACTGTATGCTTTTCATCTCATTTATATTTGTGTCCACGCTGTTTAAATGTTGATAATAATATTAAATATGGTAATAATAATGATAAGAAGAATAAAGATAATAATAATAGTAAAAATAATTTTAATAATAATAGTATGAAGAAAACGATGAAAACAAGAGAATAAAATGTTGTGTAAATTTATGAGGACAAAAAACAAAACTGAATATTGCAATCAAAGCTCAGCTTACAGATGAAATCCTTTTATTATGCACTACAATATGCACTGATACAGTCATTTTTCTATGAATGTTATGAATCATCTTGCTACTAATATGTCTTAAGACCGGTCAATCAGAATCGGTCACGTTCTTAGGTCGAATATATGTATGATGACGTGCATGAGATCAGGAACAGTAAATAATAGAAAGAGTTGTTTGAAACTGATTGACTGAAGATACAGGGATATTATGGAAGTAACCAATTGTGATCAATAAAACAATGTAAGTGAGAACAGGACTGTGAAAAGCATTTTAATGTAATTTAAAACACTCTTATTCCAGTATTATTATTTTAAGAATATCTATTTCTTTCATGAAATGGAGTTGATATTCATTTATTAGGTAGTTATTCCTTTTTCATTCCTCATGTCACCTCCCAAAGATCTAGCTTTACAGTCATAACAAAAAAGACAAAGAAATTGAGAGTCTTGTGTTTTTAAATTTATTGTGCATACGCTCGGCGTCGTGTAAGTAGTTAATGTAACCAAGCCATTCTCTAGTGTTTTTCTGCCATAACTGGTGTCAAAACTCCTCTGGTTTCTGCAGAGCAACTTTGCAGCAACTTATTTTCTGTGAGCCCCCTTTCCTTTCTCCAGAAGATTAAGGAACTTTGCAAATTTTCCTCTTAGCCCTAACTCCACTTACCCCAGCTTTCCATTTTTTCTTGGTATACCTCAAGCAGGTACTGTTACTAAATTTGCTAATCCGTTTCGATTGAGACTTTCTTTATTCATTTTTTCAAGTTTTCAAAATAAATAAGTCTTGGATATGTGTGGACTGCTTTGCTCCCTATGTTTCTAGACATATATCTTACACAGTCATTTCTCTCATTATGAAACCATCCGAATTCATCACTCCTTATAAAGTACTTCATCTCTAGAGCCTAGTTTTCTTCCTCAACATATTTAATGCCAATGCATATCTGAAATATAATTTTGAAGCAATATCCTTCTTGGCAATCATTGCACTATCAGTCACGCTGCAAGGTTTTATGACCCATGCGTCTTTATTTCTTTTTATGTCCACCTCCAAATATCTGCAGGTGACAGTATCCTCAAAGGCCGCATCAAACATTCTTGTTTGTGTATTGCCTAACTCTCCATCTCTGTAACATATCACTAACTTGTGCTCTCACGTAATCCTCCAACTTTGCATGCACATTTTACGTATACAGTGTCATCCTCATATATAGCCATGGTAGCATAAGACATCCTTGCCTTCAATATGCCTCTTCCTCCATACATTGCCAAGACCTTCCACAGCACATTTCTGCAGCCTTGTCCTATGCTTTTTTGAAATCTGGATATATCTTTTAAGTAGGCATTTGTTTTTCCAAGAACTTCCCTTAGGGTAAACATATGAAATATACTATCTCGGCATCACTCTTCTCAAACTAATAATTCTCTGCCAACACTTCTGTATATGAATTATCCTTTAATAACTGGCACACACCTTATTTGGTGTGTGTAGGGTTCACCTCCTCTATACTGTCACTTTGAATCATCAAGTTTGTGTACTTTGGGTTCGTAGAATTATATTAAACATTCTGTTTCCCAATTCTCATAAATTTCTCCTACTGTAGTAAATTGATATCTTTATACAGTGGAACTTTTGGTTATAACTGTGCTTTTCTACTATATAGATAGTACCAGTATAATATATTGGTGTTATATTCAGTTCGACGATTACTAATTACTCATTTGCTTTTATTTATAAGTTAACTTACTGTTATTTACTGCTCTCAGGCTTATGATGTAGAATTATAAAAGCACTTCAAAATATGTGAATATACAATTGGTAGATTTGTGCTTGACATGCAGAGTCTACCATGGAATTGCTGACACTCTCTTAACTTGAGTGAATAAGAGATAATTTTTCCACTCTCTCCACATATAAGCACTTAAACCAGTACTTTACATGGGTAGCTAGTGAGCTATTAATATGTCGTTGGTTTGGGATGCAACCCCCTTAGTGAAATACAACTTTGCATAATTGTAAAGTTCTTAATTAAAGATTAGTTTTATACAAAACATCGAATGTGGTAGCTTCCATGTATTTCTATCAAGTTTGAGCTAACATACTGTAAAAACATCAGGTTTGATGCTTACTTCTTTTCTTTTATAGAAAATTATGATAATAATGGTAATTTTTTATACATCTGACCTCATATCCTGCATAAGTTACCCTGTTGGCCTCAGCTTGGAAGAAGAAGCATTGAAGACAGGAGGACCTCCCTGTACTCTGTCTTTTCCATCAATAGAGAATAAGATTTATTATACTTGCCCTAACCAATGCTTTTTTAGTTACTTCATGTGACACAAGAAAACATGGGTATTATTTTTAGAAGCATAAAATAACGTAGATTATGGGGAATGTTACTGTTATTATTGATTTTAAATCCAGCCAGTGTATAACAATACCCTTTCAACTGAGGATAAAATCAATGTAACTACGATTGACGTTGTGGAAGCTCATTAAGTGCTTCATAAGAAGATAGCCATATATTCATTAGTCTTTCTAACAGAAATTAGATAAATGTGTATCAGCATGCTCACTTGCATATTTGATAACATTCTTTAGTTTGTAACATGTCCCTTTTATTTAGTTGCTTTCATCAGTCTTTATCCTATCATTTTCTGTATTGTAGGTCCTGCAGTTGTGCAGTGAACTAGAGCAGCAAATAAAGGAGCTTGGAGAAGCAGAGTTCCTGAGTATTACTAATGTGGAGGAGGTATTGGATAGCTTGTCTCCAAGTACATCTAAAAAGATGCTTCAGAAACTAGCTAAATTTTCAGATATTTATTATACTGCACAGGGGAATAAGTAACTATTATTACCTTTCATATAGTATTTATGCTTCTTTTGTCTATATTTTTATGATTGTTACTTATTTAATATTTTGAGCAATCTTGTTGTAAGTATTTTTTGATACTAATGTTTTTGGAAGATATTATAGTTTTGTAATCTCTAAAATAGGTCTTTTAAGATAGGTCATATTGTGAGTACATTATATTTTCGTGCTGTGGACTCTCGATTTACATGAGTAATCATTGAAGAATATTACTAAAACAAAGTGTAATTTTTCTTGTGGTCAATACATGTTCTCATAGACTATAAAACAGTTTAGTGTTCGTTCCACTGAATAAGTTCTTATTTGGGATATTGTTTTCCCTTGAATACCATAATTAATCATCCATATGCTTTGTTCATATCATCCATGTTGACCGCTGTTAAGACAGAATTTTAATGAGATCCTCGGTTTGCACTGTGCCTGTGCCAGGTTACGATGTATCATGATTGCAACGCATCTCCCATAAATTATTTTGCTTCTTTTTTTATAATTTTTGACCTGTATTATATCTCCAACCGTAAAGCAGATTCTTCTGATGGCTTTGAAGAAAAGGAAAGCCATCACCATGGAAGTAAAATTAGAGATTGTGAAATGCATGGAAAAGGAAGAAACTTTACTACTGCATTAGCATAGGTGCTTATTTAAGTGTGTTCCAACTTACTCTGAAATTTGGATTCCATCACATTTCAGGAACGGAACTCTAATGTAAGTCGAAGACCCACTGCTTATTTATATGATACTGTATTTTGATACAGAATGCCGAATCCTTTTGAAGCTTGCAGGTCAATACAACTCTAACAAAAGAATTGAAGAAGAATTTCACTACAGCTTGTCTTTGTCTATGTATTAAGACTAGCAAAATTAATTTGAAGGGGGAGATTTCATTACTCTTATTTCTTTTCATTACATTACATATGAAGGTAGAAGTTTTTTCCCTATTAGTCAGCTCCATTGATATTAGAGTTTATTCAAAGTGGCATCCATTCTCCCCCTGTTTATGTGATTACCTAATTGTGATTACCTAATTGTGTTTACGGGAAAGAGCCCAAAGCTCGTATCTTCCCGTCTCCTGATCGGTTCCATTTTTAGACTTAGTGATACTTATCATACCTGTCCTTAAAACTATGGATTGAGGTAGCATTAACTACCTCCTCGCTTAGCGAATTCCAATTATCAACTACTCTTACACTGAAAAAGTATTTCCTTACATCCTGCAAACAAGTTTTCTTACGAAGCTTCAAACTATGACCTCTAGTTCTAGAGCCAGCCATATCGAAATATCGATCCCTATCCACTCTATCATAACCATGAAGGAATTTAAAGACTGTCACCATATCCCCCCTTACTCTTCTAGCTTCGAGTGATGGCAAGTCTAATTCCCTCAGCCTCTCATCATAACCGAGATTGCGTATTTCTGGCACCAGTTTTGTGGCATGTCTTTGAACTTTTTCAAGCTTAGCTATGTGCTTTTTCAAGTGCGGATTCCAAAAGGGGGCTGCATATTCGAGTTTTGGCCTCACATAGGTTACATAAATATTTCTGAACATTTCCTTGTCCATGTGCCTGAAGGCTACCCTTACATTTGATAAGAATGCATATGCTGCCCTTACTACGCCATTTATATGTATTTCTGGAGACAAATCTGCCAATATGTTTACTCCTAGATCTCTCTCATTTTCTGTCTCCTGAAGTTGTACTCCAGCCACCGAGTAGTCAAGCTTGGGCCTTCTTGCACTTGTACCCATTCTCATTACCTTACATTTTGAGGTATTGAATTTCATTAGCCACTTTTCTGACCACTCATGCAGATTATTTAGATCCTCCTGAAGTTCTCTACCATTGTTCTCGTTTTTTACTTTCTTCACAATCTTTGCATCATCTGCAAACATATTCATGAATGAATTTACAGACTCTGGTAGGTCATTTACATATACAAGGAACAAAAGTGGCCCTAAAACTGAACCCTGTGGAACTCCACTACTAACTCTTCTCCATTCAGACACTGAGTGTCTTACTCTAACCCTCTGTTCCCTTCCTTCTAAGTAAGTTTTTATCCATTCCAAGACATTTCCACCTATTCTAGCCATTGATTGCAGCTTCCTAATAAGTCTCCCATGTGGAACAGTGTCAAACGCTTTCTGGAAGTCTAGGAATATGCAATCTGCCCAGCCCTCTCTTTCCTGTAAGATTTGGCTTACCTCATCATAAAATTCTAATAAGTTTGTTACTGTTGATCTTCCTTCTCTGAAGCCATGTTGCCTCACTGACAAAAAGTTGAAGGATTCCAAGTGAAGAGAGATATGTAAACCGCCAGTTTTGTGTAATCTTGGCCTGTTTTTGCTGGAAATCTCTCATTGTACTTACAACCTTTTTTGTTTAATTGATATCCAGACCTAGATCTTCTTAGTAGAAAAAGGGATGTGTATACAAAATATTGATTGTTTAAGCATTGTAACAACTTTTTTCAATATTGCAGGCCATTTATTAGTACAGGTTTCTAGTCCGTCGTTTTGTTATAAATATTAAAAGTCTCATTCATCAGTTATAAACGGAAAAATGTAATGTAAAAAAGCAATAAATAAGAGGTAGTTTAGAGAGTTGAAAAAATATCTAATGTGAAGAATGCTGAATAAGAGAGGTAAAGAAAAGACGATCGAGGTAAAAGTTTAGCTGTGAATAGAAAATATAAGTTATGAGATACTTAAAAGACAAACTGGATGATGAGGGTGATGAATAAAGTCATAAACAATGAATAGTAGTGATAATGTAAATGAAGAATAGAAGAGACATTTATGCTGGGGGGGAGTTCAGGCACATGCAATACCACTTACAGGCTCAAAATTAAATAAAGAAATCATTATTGTTGCTTTTTTCCCATGAGTTACAATATATTGAAGGCTGGGAAATCTGAGAAGACAGGAGGAGTGATAACACTGCTGGTAGGTGAAAGGTTTCAGAATAAAGCAGTAAATATTGCTATAGAAAGTGATATCAAGGCATTTCTTTAAACTCTCATAAATCGGCTTCAGGAAGCATTATCATAGCTGTAGTATGAAAATTACCAAAAAATCAACAAAAACAGGAGGTGTATTAGGGAAGTAACATGGATACACTAGAAAAGTGATATATTCAGTTGTACACATCGTACATGAGAGAAATTGTTTGGTATTGATAATGGGGGGGATTTTAATCATTGAGAAAGAGATTGGAATATTCTTGACCCACACAGTGAAGAGGTTTCTCTTGGGGCAATATTACTAGATTATGAGGAAGGATTTTTTTTTTACCAGCATGTACTGGAAGCAACAAGGGCCAGGGGAGGAGATTAATAATCACTTCTTGATCTATTATTCACGGATAACGCTTTGTATATTGGTAAAATTGAACATGAGTTACCAATTGGAATAAGGGATTGCTGTGTTGTTGATGGAGTATGTAATCCAAAATGTATTGCCTGAAAGTAAGGAGACCAAAAAGGCAATGAGGAAACTATGCTAGAGGAGATTACAAAAGAATTAATATTCATTTTGCTGGTATTGACTTGGGTACCATTTTTAACAAATTTGCACAAAAGATGTGCATGATCTTTGTAAATAATATGAGAGAATAGTTAGTTGTTGTGTATATCTATCAGAATAGGAATAATCAATGCTAAACAGAAATGGTCACAGTAATGAGGGCAAAGGAGTGCTTGAATGCTTGAAAGGATGTAAAATCAAAAAATATATAAATGCCTAGAAAAATTATATATGAACAAGAAATAATTACCAAATTAAAAAGAGAGGCAGAGAAGGCATATGACAGAGATATTACAAGGAGAGCTAAGGAAATTTCCAAACTTTTTCACAGCTTAGTCGGAGGGATATTAAAGCTCAAAGAACATGTTTCAAAATTGAAAAGGACAAACAAAAGTATTACTGAGATATGTGAGATCTGCAAGACAATTAACAAGGGATATCAGTCTGTATTTACAGTGTAGAATAATCCATCCCCTCATAATGCAGAGATGAAAGAACATGGGCCAGTACTTTTCTTTTCAACTGCTGTAATATACAAAGAATTGATGGAATTAGATGTTCATAAGGCCATAGGGTCTGACAATGTATCCTATTCTGTGCTTTGGAAGTGTGCTGCAGTATTATCTCTAACACTATGCATCATATTTGAGAAGTCGGAGGACTGTGAAGATAATCCAGCGTGTTGGAAGCAAGCAAACGTTGTATCTATCTTTTAATGGGGAAGGAGAGACACAGTACTATGCCATAGGCCTGTTTCATTGACTAGTATAGGTTGTGAAGTCAGGTAAATCCTACTTAGATAACACATCTTCCTTCACTTTGAGTATTTTATTTTTTGTCAAAGAATAGCCTCATCGTATTCCCTGCGTGTCGTAAAAGGCGACTAATAGTGGACGGGGCGGGGGGACTAGGAATCCCCCCCCTTGTATCAACCTCCTGCGAGACGTCAAAGAAGAAGGGGAGTAGAGGGGAGAATAACTTCTCCCCAAACTCAAGTTTTGGGGTGTCTAAATGTGCGTGGTTGTAGTACGATAGAGAGCAAAAGATGTGAGATTGGATATATGTTTGGTAGGAGGAGGATGGATGTATTGGCATTGTGTGAGACGAAGATGAAAGGAAAAGGAGAAGTGGCATTTGGTGATGTGACGGGTAGGGTGTCTGGGGTTGAAAGGGGTAGAGCGAGAGAAGGTGTGGCATTATTGCTGAGTGAATGGATGGTAAGTCAGGTAGTGGAATGGAAAGAAGTGTCATCTAGGTTGATGTGGGTGAGGGCTAGGATAGGAAGGGAATGTTGGGCTTTTGTTAGTGCGTATGGGCCAGGATGTGAGAGAAGTGAGGAAGAACGGGATGAATTCTG
Organism: Halocaridina rubra; assembly: GCA_037179515.1. Taxonomy (NCBI): domain Eukaryota; kingdom Metazoa; phylum Arthropoda; class Malacostraca; order Decapoda; family Atyidae; genus Halocaridina; species Halocaridina rubra. The sequence goes on from JAXCGZ010004341.1 coordinate 24,447, forward strand.
GAATGAGTTAACTAGATGTGTGGATGGTCTGAGTAGAAGGAACTATGTAGTTGTGTTGGGTGACTTGAATGCCAGAGTGGGTGATGGAGAGATAGAAGGTGTTGTAGGAAAGTATGGGGTACCAGGTGGGAATGAGAGTGGCGAGAGACTGTTAGATATGTGTGTGGAGCAAGAGTTGGCGATAGGTAAAAGTTCATTTAAGAAGTTAATAAATAAGTATACATGGATGAGAGTGGCAAATGGAAGAGTGAAAGAAAGAGCATTGATGGATTATGTGTTGGTAGCAAAGAGCATGGTTGGTAGAGTGAAAGATGTACATGCATTCAGGGGTGTGGCTGCTGGGATGTCTGATCTTTTTTTGGTTGAAGCAAAAGTGGTAGTAGCAAAAGAGTGGAGAAATAGTGTGGGGGGATGTAGAAGGGAAATAGTGAAAGTTGAAGAGTTGAAAAAGCCAGAGAAGAGACAGGAATATCAGGACAGGTTGAGATTGGCATATGACAGGGTGAAAGAAAGAGAAGTTGGGGAGGAATGGGGGTTGATGAAAGAATGTTTTGTGGGACATGCAAGTGATGTGTGTGGAAAGAGGTTTGTTGGAGGTGGCATGAGGAGGGGCAGCGAGTGGTGGAATGAAGGGGTGAAAATGAAGATGGAAGAGAAAAAGAGGGCTTTTGAGGAATGGCTGCAGTGTAAAAGTAGGGAGAAGTATGAAAGATATAGGGAGAAAAATGTGGAAACCAAGCGGAAGGTAGAGGAAGAGAAGAGGTTGGCAAATGTTAGGTGGGGACAGGATTTTAGTAGGTCAAATGAGGAGAATAAAAAGAAGTTTTGGAAAGAAGTGAAGAGAGTAAGGAAGGGTGGATTGAGGATGGAAGAGACAGTGAAAGATGTGAATGGACAGATGTTAAGAGGGAACGATGCAAGGAAAAGATGGGCAGAATATTTTGAGTGCTTGTTGAATGTTGAGGAAGATAGAGAGGCAGCTATAGTGGCAGTGGGAGGGATTCAAGGTCCAGTAATGGGAGATGAAAATGAGAGAGAGATTACAAGAGAGGAGGTGAAAAGGGCATTGTATGAAGCGAAAGCAGGTAAAGCACCTGGAATGGATGGTGTGAGAGCGGAGATGTTGAAAGAAGGGGGTGTGACTGCATTGGAATGGTTAGTGAGTGTTTAATATATGCTTTATGTTGTCATTGGTGCCAGTGGAATGGGTGATTGCCTGTATAGTGCCCCTATACAAAGGTAAGGGAGATATGTAGGAATGCAGTAATTTTAGGGGTATAAGTTTGTTGAGTGTGGTAGGAAAAGTGTATGGTAGGATACTGGTTAATAGGATTAGGAATAAGACTGAATATGTGATCGCAGAAGTGCAGAGTGGTTTTAGGAGAGGTAGAGGTTGTATAGATCAGATTTTTATAGTTAGGCAGTTATGTGAGAAATATTTAGCAAAGGGTAAGGATGTGTATTTTGCATTTTTGGATCTGGAGAAAGAATATGATAGAGTTGATAGAGAGGCTATGTGGAATGTTTTGAGATTATATGGAATTAATGGTAAATTGTTGCATGCAGTGAAGAGTTTGTATGAGGGTAGTAGAGCTTGTGTTAGGGTAGGAAATGAAGTGAGTGAGTGGTTTCCAGTGAGTGTGGGACTGAGACAGGGATGTGTGATGTCACCATGGCTGTTCAGTTTGTATATTGATGGAGTTGTAAGAGAGGTGAATGAGCGAGTACATGGTCGAGGTTTGAGAATGGTAGATGGGGATGATAACGAGTGGGAGTTGAATCAGTTGCTGTTTGCAGATGATACTGTGGTGGTGGTAGATTCAGAGGAAAAGCTGTGTCAGTTAGTGTCAGAATTTGGAATGGTGTGTGAGAGAAGGAAGTTGCGAGTGAATGTGGGAAAGAGTAAGGTTATGAGGTGTACAAGAAATGAGGATAGCGCTGGATTGAATGTTATGCTGAATGGAGAGACATTTGAGGAGGTTAATCAGTTTAAGTATTTAGGCTCGGTTATAGCTGCAAATGGTGGAGTGGAAGCAGATGTGTGTCACAGAGTGAATTAAGGATGTAAAGTGTTGGGTGCATTGAAAGGAGTGATGAAGAATAGAGGGTTGGAAATGAATGTTAAGAAAGTTTTGTATGAGAAAGTGGTTGTGCCAACTGTGATGTATGGATCAGAGTTATGGGGTATGAAAGTAAGTGAGAGAGGGAAACTAAATGTGTTTGAGATGAAATGCCTGAGGAGTATGATTGGTGTATCTCGATTGGATAGGGTTAGGAATGAAGTGGTGAGAGCAAGAACGGGTGTGAGGAGAGAAATTGCAGCCAGAGTAGATATGAATGTTCTGAGATGGTTTGGCCATGTGGAAAGGATGGATTATGAAAGGCTGCTGAAAAAGGTGATGAATGCGAGAGTTGATGGGAGAAATGCTGGAGGGAGGCCTAGGTTTGAATGGATGGATGGAGTAAGGAGAGCCCTGAATGATAGGAGGATGGATGTGAGGGAAGCAAGCGAGCGTGCTAGGAATAGGAATGAGTGGCGAGCGATTGTGACACAGCTCTGATGGGCATCTGCTGTTACCATGGGGCTGCACCTTACAGAGGTAGCCCTGTGGTAGGGGCAGTAGGAGGAGTTGGCAATGTGAAGCGACACAGGTTGTGGAAGAGCCGGGAGGATGGGCTGTGGCACTCCAGCAGTGCCATTTGAACGGTTGCTAGCTCCCTCATCATTGCCCATAGAGCAAAGTAATCCCCCTATTTGTTCTCCTTTCTTGATGTCGGCTACCCCCCAATTAAAGGGGGAAACAGCTAAGGTAGATAGAATAGTCAGTGAAACAACATGGCTTCAGAGAAGACAGGTCAACAATAACAAAATTATTTAAAATTTTGATGTGTCAAGCCTTACAAGAAAGAGAGGGCTTGGCAGATTGCATCCTTGTATATTTTCAAAAGGCACTTAATGCAGTCCCACAAGGGAAGCTACATATAATGGCAAGAATGGGTGGAAATGCCTTGGAGTGAATAGAGTGGAGAGTGATTAGAATGATCTGCTGAACTCTGGAAGTGCAATTTTGAATATACTTACAGATGATGCAAAGATTGTGAAGAGAGTAAGAGATGAAATTTAGGGTAGCGAACTTCAGGAAGACCTAAATATTCGGTATGAGTAGCCAGGCAAGTGGCTGCTGCGATCAGTACTTTAAAATGTTAAGTAATAAGAATGGGCAAGAGTGTTCGAATACCCATGTTTGAAGAATAGATATCTAGGGGTAAATGTATTCGTAGATTTTGTGGCGGTAAATGCATAAAATTGGTATAGTAATGGCAGCATATGCTTTCTTAGCAAACATATAGGTGGTCTTCAGGTATATTGATAAGGAAATGTTCAGAATTATATTAATGAATATTGTAAGGCCTAAGCTTTAATATTCAGCACCCTTCTTATATCCGCACTAGAATAGCATATATGCATACTAGAGTATTAGAGGTCAATTCTAGAAATTTCATAAAACTTCTTTGCAGGATATAAGAAAGTACATTTTAGTGCAAGAATAGTTGATGACTGGAATTTACTAAGGAAAGAAACAGTATATGCTGAGTGCATTCCTAGTTTTAATGATATATATAATACCGAATGAAACTCCATATTTCAGTTCTTCACAGATCTCTTCATCTCTCTTAGTTATGCTTCTGTTTGCCTCTTCCAACTTTAAAACTTTTCCATTGACCTTTAATTTTCCTCTGACAAAGCTGTGGAGAAGTTTGGGAATTTCTTCTCTTTACTAGTAATGTCTCTCGTATACCCTTTTTACCTATCCAGTTTGAACTTGGGCTCTCATTTCTCGCTCGTTTGTAATTTTACCAGGCATTTACGCTTTTTCTCCTCCTATGCCTATTCCACCATTTGTCTTGCCACTCCTTTGCCCTCTTGCATTTATTGTTGAACCATTCCTCTTTGGCATTAATAATTTTTTTATTATGATGGATGGTATACAACAGCTAATTATCTTCACATATTTCTCACAAAAGATTTAATACATATGTGCAGATTTAATGTGAAATACAGTCCCCCAGCCAATACCTGCAAAATTATTGCTAATCTTGAAATCTTTTTATAGTTCTTCCTCATTCCTTCTTAGTCCCCCTACTCTCAGGCAAAACATCCCCGAATGTATGCTCCATCAACAACACACATTGATAACTTTTTCCAATCGGTGGTTCATATTCAAGTTTGCCAAGAACTAAAATGTTATCTGTGATTACTACCAATAGCAGTAATTGATCATATCCTAACCTGGCCCTTGTTGATTACATTACAGACTGGTGCAAACAATTTCTTTGTACACAATTTAAGAACCATGCACCTAAATAATCCTATGTACTGTGTGAGTCAAGCTCATTCCAGTATATTCCTGTATGATTAGAATCTGCCATGATTAATATCCTACACTTTCACGCTCGGTGTAAAAAACTAATTGTGCTTACGGGAAAGAGCCCTATGCTCGTAACTCCCAGTCTCCTGGTCGGTTCCATTTTTGTGCTCGGTGATATTTTTCATATATGCCCTTAAAACTATGAACTGAGTTAGCATTAACATTCTCTTCGCTTAGCAAATGGCAATTATCAACTACTGTTACACTAAAAACATACTTCCTTACAGTCTGCATATAAGTTTTCTTACGAAGCTTTATACTATGATTAGTTCTAGAGCCAGCCATATCAAAATATCGATCCCTATCCACACTGTCAGAACCATGAAGGAATTTAAAAACCGTCACCATATCCCACCTCATTCTTCTAGCTTGGATTTATGATAAATCTATTTCCCCCAGCCTCTCCTCATTACTGAGATGCGTATTTCTGGCACCAGTTTTGTGGCATGTCTATGAACGTTTTACAGCTAATTTATGTGTTTTTTCAAGTGTTGAATCCAAAGAGGGGCTGCATATTCAAGCTTTGTCCTCACCTAAGTTACATGAATATTTCCGAATATTTCCTTGTCCATGTGTCTGAATACAACCCTTATATTTGCTGAGAAAGCATATGCTGCCTCTAATATGCCATTTATTTGCACTTTTGGAGACAAATCTACAAGGATGTTTACTCCAAGATCTCTCTCATTCTTCGTTTCTTGAAGTTCTGCTCCTACTATTGAGTATCCAAGCTTGGGCATTCTCGCAATTGTACCCATTCTCATTACCCTTCCACATTTTGAAGTATTGAATTTCATTAGCCACTTTTCTGACCACCAATGCAGACTATTTAGATTTTCTTGAAGTTCTCTATCATTGCTTTCATCTCTTACTTTCTGCACAATCTTTGCATCATCTGCAAATATATTCAAGAATTAATTTACAGACTGGTAGATCTTTTACGTATGCAAGGAACAAAAGTGGCCCTAAACCTGAACCCTGTGGAACCCTTCTACTAACCCTTCTCCATTCAGACACTGCCTTACTCTGACCCTTTGTTCCCTTCCTTCTAAGTAAGTCCTTATCCATTCCAAGACATTTCCACCTATTCTCGCCATTACTTGCAGCTTCTTTATAAATCTCACGTGTGGAACCGTATCAAATGCCTTCTAAAAATCTAGGTATATATATATATATATATATATATATATATATATATATATATATATATATATATATATATATATATATAATATATATATATATATATATATATATCCCACTAAGGGAGGAGGCTAGAATACTTCCTCCGTGTTCCCCTGCGTGTCTCAAGAGTCAACTAAATGGGAATAGATTCCTCTGCATTTTCTCTTCCGAAAGAGTCAGAGGAATTTGCCTTCACACAGCCAATCCTCTTATAAGGGGAAAATGGTTCGTATATCTATATCTATCTGGCCATCTCTCAATATATATATATATATATGTGTGTGTGTGTGTGTGATTACCTAATTGTGTTTACGGGAAAGAGCTCAAAGCTCGTATCTTCCCGTCTCCTCATCGGTTCCATTTTATACTTAGTGATACTTATCATACCTGTCCTTAAAACTATGGATTGAGATAGCATTAACTACCTCCTCGCTTATCCAATTCCAATTATCAACTATTACACTGAAAAAGTATTTCCTTACATCCTGCGAAGAAGTTTTCTTACCAAGCTTCAAACTGTGACCTCTAGTTCTAGAGCCAGCCATATCAAAATATCGATCCCTATCCACTCTATCATAACCATGAAGGAATTTAAAGACTGTCACCATATCCCCCCTCACTCTTCTAGCTTCAAGTGATGGTAAGTCTAATTCCCTCAGCCTCTCATCATAACTGAGATTGCGTATTTCTGGCACCAGTTTCGTGGCATGTCTTTGAACTTTTTCAAGCTTAGCTATGTGCTTTTTCAAGTGCGGATTCCAAAAGGGGGCTGCATATTCGAGTTTTGGCCTCACATAGGTTACATAAATATTTCTGAACATTTCCTTGTCCATGTGCCTGAAGGCTACCCTTACATTTGATAAGAATGCATATGCTGCCCTTACTATGCCATTTCTATGTATTTCTGGAGACAAATCTGCCAGTATGTTTACTCCTAGATCTCTCTCATTTTCTGTCTCTTGAAGTTGTACTCCAGCCACCGAGTAGTCAAGCTTGGGCCTTCTTGCACTTGTACCCATTCTCAATACCTTACATTTTGAAGTATTGAATTTCATTAACCACTTTTCTGACCACTCATGCAGATTATTTAGATCCTCCTGAAGTTCTCTACCATTGTTCTCGTTTTTTACTTTCTTCACAATCTTTGCACCATCTGCAAACATATTCATGAATGAATTTACACACTCTGGTAGGTCATTTACATATACAAGGAACAAAAGTGGCCCTAAAACTGAACCCTGTGGAACTCCACTACTAACTCTTCTCCATTCAGACACTGAGTGTCTTACTCTAACCCTCTGTTCCCTTCCTTCTAAGTAAGTTTTTATCCATTCCAAAACATTTCCACCTATTCTAGCCATTGATTGCAGCTTCCTAATAAGTCTCCCATGTGGAACAGTGTCAAACGCTTTCTGGAAGTCTAGGAATATGCAATCTGCCCAGCCCTCTCTTTCCTGTAAGATTTGGCTTACCTCATCATAAAATTCTAATAAGTTTGTTACTGTTGATCTACCTTCTCTGAAGCCATGTTGCCTCACTGACAAAAAGTTGAAGGATCCCAAGTGAAGAGAGATATGTTTCCTTAGTAGTTTCTCCATAACTTTGCAAACTATGCTGGTCAAGGAAACTGGTCTGTAGCTGTGTGTGTGTGTTTGTGTATACATGCATGCATACATACAGAGTATGTGAGTACAAAACTTATATTTGTTGTATGACGAGACTGTCCAAAATATTAAAGAAAAAAAATTGAGAACATTTTCGTGAGGGGAGAGAGAAGCTGCCGTCCAGTTCTGCCTTGAAGGAAATTTAGAAGAGTTGCCAGAGGTGAAGCCATCACATCACATTACCTAATTTTTTGTGTAAACTGGGGAAAGCTCTTAAGCCATTTACCTGATCCTGTGGTTCTATATATTGTTAAATCAGTATCCTTCCCATTTATATTAACTTGTTAGTTAGTTTGATACACGAAATAATTGAATAATTAAAAAAAAAAAATACCAAATATCCACCTGTCAACAGTACTGAGTTAAGTTGCCAAGTAGTACAGCTGTCTTATTTTCTTCATTTTTTTTTTTTTGCTTTTCTTTTAGCTTTCTCTTTTGCTATTTTTTTTATTTTGTATATATATTGAGTTAAATGTAAAGTCTAATCCTGTGATAACATATCTTGGTTAGCAAGTGAGTTTATCAGTTAGGAAGAATATATAGCAGAAACAGGTGGGTGCCACCTCAGACACAAATTCGAATTTTCCTTCAGGTTTTGACTTTTGTTTTTCTTTTTCTTTTTATCCTTAAATTGCCATGGTCAAGTTTTTAAGTTATGATGTGTTACCAGAAAAGAGATAAACTGAGTCACTAAATAGCACTTATATGGAGATATAAAAATTCTGTGTGAAGCTTAATTAAAAGTTGTTTTTTTTCTCTCTCTCTCTCTTTCTCGTCTTCTTTCTATATTCTGTGAGAGGGAGAACATAAAAATGACGCCATCTCTGTCCCAAACCTCTCCCATCCATGGGTCGGTAGGAGGGGTAGCCATTAGGGGGCTTAAACAGAAAATCAAGAATTTAGAGGCAATGGTTATAAGCCTTGATGATAAAATTCGGAATATGGATGGAGAAATGAAAGAGAATGAAACACTCAGAGAGCAAATAAGATCTTTGGAGGAAGCAAATAAAGCACAAGGGCAGGAGAGAAAGGAACTAGAAAAAAGAATAAAGAAGCTGGAAGGGGAAAAGAGTCAACTAGAATCTAGAATTTCTAAACAAGAAGATAAAAACAAACAGCTGAATGACAACCTAAAGGAATTAGATGTTAGTTCACTGCTCTCTTCTGAGAGAGACGAGATTGCTGCTTGGAATGTCCAGATTAAGGAAAACATTGAACAGTTCAGAAAAGAGTTCCAGGAGCTGAATATGGAAAATGATGCCATGAAAACTTCCTTTGCTGATGCACTAAAGGGGAATGTGGCAGTAAAAGAGGCTGTAAAGGTGGTGGCACTGGAAAACATACAAACAGTTGACTATAAAGAGACAGTAATCGAAAAAATGAAAGACGTTGTGATGGAAAGGGCAAACCAACTCATCAGACAGGCACTTGATAAGGAGAAGACAGTGGTAATCTCAGGCATAAGTGAATCCCAGGAGTCAACATGGCAGGGGAGACTTGAAGAAAATAAAGCTAGGGTTGTAGACCTGATAAGAAAGCTTGGAGTAGTTTGTGGTCCTGAGGATATTGTAAATATACACCAACTAGGTAAATATTCGAGGGAAGGAAAGCCGAGACCAACAAAAGTAACCTTTGAGAAAGGGGAAACATGTAGGGAAATATTGTTGAGAAAAAAAAAGTCTAAAAGACCTTCAAGAATTCAAAGAAGTGTTCATTAGACAATACAGAACACAGGAAGAGATGGGAAAGATCAAAAACTTGTTGCAAGGGGCAAGAAGGTTAAATGATGAAAGAAATGAAGAAGAGAAGAAAACTTTTTGTTACAGAGTTCTTCCAGACAAAGGGGAGATAAAGAAGATAATGACAGAAGATCAGGGGATGGGGCCTCATTAAGATTGTTATACACAAATGCTGATGGATTAGCTGGTAAGGCAGTAGAATTAAAAGATAGGATTCACAACAGTAAGGCAGATATAGTAGCAATTACAGAGACTAAGTTGAGTGAGGACATAAACAGTGTCACAGTTTTTCCTAAGGGCTTCAGAATACTAAGGGTTGAAAGATCTGAGAGGACTGGTGGAGGGATAGCACTGCTCATAAGTGAAAGGATTCAAGTTGAAGAAATAAACTTGGCTATAGAAAGTGAGTTCAAGGAATTTCTTGTTGCTCGCATAAATACTGGGTCAGAGAGCATTATAATAACTGTTGTATACAACCCACCAAGGAACCAAAATAGGCTTGAAATTTATGAGGAAAGTCATATAGGTACTATTGAAGTCATAAACTCAGTTGTTAACATGGCACGGGAAAAAAAATGTAGGATTTTGATTATGGGAGACTTTAATCATAAAGAGATAGATTGGATAAATCTTGACCCACACAGTGGTGAGGACTCATTCGGGGCAAGATTCCTAGATTGCGTACAAGGGAATTTCCTACACCAACATGTAATGGAACCAACAAGGGCCAGGGGTGGGGATGAGCCATCACTACTTGATCTAGTGTTCACAGATAATGTGTTGGATATTGAAAATATTGAGTATGAACCACCAATTGGAAAGAGTGACCACTGTGTGTTGTTGATGGAGTATATCATTGAAGATATTCTTCCTGAGAGTAGAGGCACTGAGGACATGAGGAGGAACTATCTGAAAGGAGATTACATCAAAATGAATGAGCTTTTTGCAGTTATTGACTGAAGAACCTTATTTTACAACAAATCTGTACAAGAAATGTATGACATCTTTTGTGAGAAATATGGGAAGATAGTAGATTGCTGCATACCTGTCACCAAAGTAGGTGTAATTCATGCCAGAGAGATATGGTTCGATAATGGGTGTAAAAGAGCTAAGGAGTGGAGAGACAAATGCTGGAAAAGGTATAGGAGGAGAAAAAACATAAATGCCTGGCAAACCTACAAAAGAGCAAGAAATGACTACCTAAGTAAAAGGAGAGAGGCAGAGAGAGACTATGAGAGGGACATCACCAGGAAGGCTAAAGAAAATCCCAAGCTTTTCCACAGCTTTGTCAGAGGAAAACTGAAGGTAAAAGAACAGGTTTTAAGGCTAAAGAGGGCGGATGGAAGCATCACTGAGACGGATGAAGAGATCTGCAAAGAATTGAACAAGGAGTTTCAGTCAGTATTTACAGTAGAAAATACCCCACCCCCTCAGATTGCAGTGATAGAAGCTCAAGGGCCGGTATTAGAGAGCATCAACCTTACAGCCACAGAGGTATGCAAAGCGCTGATGGATTTAGATGTTCATAAAGCTACAGGTCCTGATGACATATCCCCTCGAGTGCTTAAAAAATGCGCAAACACAATATCAGTGGCACTAAGTATCATATTTAAGGAGTCACTGGAGTCGGGGGAGATTCCAAGATGCTGGAAACAAGCAAATGTGATACCTGTCTTCAAAAAGGGAAGGAGGGATACGGCTCTGAACTATAGACCAGTTTCCTTGACCAGCATAGTTTGCAAAGTTATGGAGAAACTACTAAGGAAACATATCTCTCTTCACTTGGAATCCTTCAACTTTTTGTCAGTGAGACAGCATGGCTTCAGAGAAGGTAGATCAACAGTAACAAACTTATTAGAATTTTATGATGAGGTAAGCCAAATCTTACAGGAAAGAGAGGGCTGGGCAGATTGCATATTCCTAGACTTCCAGAAAGCGTTTGACACTGTTCCACATGGGAGACTTATTAGGAAGCTGCAATCAATGGCTAGAATAGGTGGAAATGTTTTGGAATGGATAAAAACTTACTTAGAAGGAAGGGAACAGAGGGTTAGAGTAAGACACTCAGTGTCTGAATGGAGAAGAGTTAGTAGTGGAGTTCCACAGGGTTCAGATTTAGGGCCACTTTTGTTCCTTGTATATGTAAATGACCTACCAGAGTCTGTAAATTCATTCATGAATATGTTTGCAGATGATGCAAAGATTGTGAAGAAAGTAAAAAACGAGAACAATGGTAGAGAACTTCAGGAGGATCTAAATAATCTGCATGAGTGGTCAGAAAAGTGGCTAATGAAATTCAATACTTCAAAATGTAAGGTAATGAGAATGGGTACAAGTGCAAGAAAGCCCAAGCTTGACTACTCGGTGGCTGGAATACAACTTCAAGAAACAGAAAATGAGGGAGATCTAGGAGTAAACATACTGGCAGATTTGTCTCCAGAAATACATATAAATGGCATAGTAAGGGCAGCATATGCATTCTTATCAAATGTAAGGGTAGCCTTCAGGCACATGGACAAGGAAATGTTCAGAAATATTTATGTAACCTATGTGAGGCCAAAACTCGAATATGCAGCCCCCTTTTGGAATCCACACTTGAAAAAGCACATAGCTAAGCTTGAAAAAGTTCAAAGACATGCCACGAAACTGGTGCCAGAAATACGCAATCTCAGTTATGATGAGAGGCTGAGGGAATTAGACTTACCATCACGCGAAGCTAGAAGAGTGAGGGGGGATATGGTGACAGTCTTTAAATTCCTTCATGGTTATGATAGAGTGGATAGGGATCGATATTTTGATATGGCCGGCTCTAGAACTAGAGGTCATAGTTTGAAGCTTCGTAAGAAAACTTCTTTGCAGGATGTAAGGAAATACTTTTTCAGTGTAAGAGTAGTTGATAATTGGAATTGGCTAAGCGAGGAGGTAGTTAATGCTATCTCAATCCATAGTTTTAAGGACAGGTATGATAAGTATCACTAAGTATAAAATGGAACCGATGAGGAGACGGGAAGATACGAGCTTTGGGCTCTTTCCCGTAAACACAATTAGGTAATCACATATATGGCTTTCCTTTATTTAAGAAACTCTCGCTATGCATTCTTTTCAAATAAGATATTTAATACACAGAGTCTTCTAACTTGAATAAATTGTATATATATATATATATATATATATATATATATATATATATATATATATATATATATATATATATATATATATATATATATATCCCTGTAGGAGAGAGGCTAGAATACTTCCTACGTGTTCCCCTGCGTGCTGTATGAGTCAACTAAATGGGGCGGAGGGAGGAAACTGGGAATCCCCTCCTCTGTCATATATCCGCAAAGATTCAAGGTAATCTGCTTAGACTCAGCCATAAGGGCGAACATGGTGTATATATATATATATATATATATATATATATATATATATATATATATATATATATATATATATATATATATATATATATAGTGTGTGTGTGTGTGTGTGTGTGTGTGTGATTACCGAATTGTGTTTACGGGAAAGAGCCCAAAGCTCGTATCTTCCCGTCTCCTCATCGGTTCCATTTTATACTTAGTGATACTTATCATACCTGTCCTTAAAACTATGGATTGAGATAGCATTAACTACCTCCTCGCTTAGCCAATTCCAATTATCAACTACTCTTACACTGAAAAAGTATTTCCTTACATCCTGCAAAGAAGTTTTCTTACGAAGCTTCAAACTATGCCCTCTAGTTCTAGAGCCAGCCATAACAAAATATGGTTCCCTATCCACTCTATCATAACCATGAAGGAATTTAAAGACTGACACCATATCCCCCCTCACTCTTCTAGCTTCGAGTGATGGTAAGTCTAATTCCCTCAGCCTCTCATCATAACTGAGATTGCGTATTTCTGGCACCAGTTTCGTGGCATGTGTGTGTGTGTGTGTGAATCATATTTACCCCGACCAGGGCTCGAACCTAAGACATAATTACTGTGCCAAGGCGCTACTAACACCAACACTGAAGGTCTAATAAAGAAGCCAACCTTACAGCTTACTTCTATACTAGGAATTAACTCATCCTCTCTGAATGTCTTTTTGTTCATATTGCGGCTTCTCCCAACCTCACTTGCTTCGTTTTTGCAGTTAATTCCAATTCCAATCTAAATAGGCATCAATAATACAAAAATGAACTCATTAACATATGTGAAAACATGAATCATATTTTACCCCGGCCGGGACTCGATCCTAAGACATAATTACTGTGCCAAGGTGCTCTCTCTCTCTCTCTCTCTCTCTCTCTCTCTCTCTCTCTCTCTCTCTCTCTCTCTCTCATATATATATATATATATATATATATATATATATATATATATATATATATATATATATATATATATAGATAGATAGATAGATAGATAGATAGATAGATAGATAGCTTGTTTTAAAGCGAGTGCGTATTCAAAAACTATAGATGAAATTAAAAGTAAATGGTAAACTCATGTGTAAAATGCGCTGAGAATTTATACTATTCGTAAAAAGAAAATATTTGTAAATATACAAATTCACAACCCTAAAACGTTCTTTTTCATAATGACAGAACTAAAGATGAGTAAGATACATGTGCAGAAATGGCATCTGTAGACTGCGGCTGACTGCCCCCTTGCCAGACGCAACAAAATGGATTTAAGAATATTCCTTTTTGGTGCTTTTTCATTGAATTATTATAGATGTACTTTTGATAAAGATAAAAGATGTCAATTTTCAACAATGCAGTTCAAGTTCCTATGTATTTTTTTATAGTATGGTATGAGAAAGCGGAAACTGTACGATCCCTTACACTGCCAAATCATTATTAAATTGTAAACAAGATTCAGTCTTGGTTGAGACCGTGAAGGGGGATAGTGTTAGTATTTCTGTTGTCGGCATAAAGGGATAAATTCAAACCTGGGCATAAAAGGTAAGATATTTTATTTTACTTTCAGATATGGAAGTGTCTTAACTTTGCCCATATAAAATTGTATATAATAGTTGTTTAAATATCAACAGTTAAGTCTACACCGGGTTGATGGTATGTACCCTTTCTTAGCCAGGCTACATCTGTTCCCTCCCCCCAAGTTATAGTTCTTCTTTAAGTCCTGAGTGTGTGGGCTCTGTTGTGTATGTTATATTTTGGTGTGTGTATATAATTTTTTTTTTTTTTACTTTGTGGTTTCAGGTATTTATCATAGAGTTGCGATAGAAACGACTAGCATTCCCTCAGCCTTCTATAGAAAATGGAGAACCTTGTCATTTTTTTTTTTTTGGGGGGGGGGTAGAACCAATGTTGCTTAAGGCTATGTGGGTTGGCGTATGCAGAAGCAGAAAAGGGAATCTCGGGAAATAGAATCGTGGATATGAAATTACGCATACCCCCTCCTGACAAGATTCCTTGTTGCACGTCACAATAATGTCACCGTATTAAGTAGCATTTGAATGGCTTAGCGTTATATCTAGGTTAAAGGGTATATGTTTTAAAGGGAATTATTCTCATATAACAACAAACCTAATTTTCCGACATATTTCTGGTGCTTCCTAACCTAACCTCGCCTAGGGGAACGCGTGTGATATTATATATATATATATATATATATATATATATATATATATATATATATATATATATATATATATATATATATATATATATATATATATATAAAGCATATTCCATTAATCCCTATAACTAAAATAATACCGACTAAAGAGCCATCATACTAATACACTTAGTGAAATCATGTAGAAATTCTTTCTTTTTCTCTTACATGAAGTGATCGGAGTGTGGATCCGAAATGGGCACATGAGAAAGAGATCTGTTGAGATTATTATGGAACATAATTGACCCTGGTTTTATCATCTTTTGTAGTAATTACCGTGGTTTTTACTTCAAGGTGTCAGTCTAATAAACTTTCAAGACTGTTGTTTCAAAGATAAACAACATAATGCATTGCTTGAAATATCTGACCAATACTATTTAAGTCTACCGGGCTCGTCTCGTATGGTACAGAAATATGCTGAAAGAATCATCAAAGCTCTTTGCTGCTTGAAATATGGAACGAGTGGAATATATATATATATATATATATATATATATATATATATATATATATATATATATATAGAGAGAGAGAGAGAGAGAGAGAGATATTAGATATGTGTGTAAATTTACAAATTTTGTTCTACGAGTAAAATACAAACACACACACACACACACACACACACACACATATATATATATATATATATATATATATATATATATATATATATATATATATATATATATATATATATATATATACACGGATAACTGGAGAAGACGCTCCTCGGCACCGTCAACCGGAGAAAACTCTCCTCACAATTGGCCAACTGGAGATAGAGCACATTAGGTTAGGTTATCTCCAGTTGGTCAGTCATGACCAGTGCCCTCTCTAGTTGACAGCACTGAGGTGCGTCTTCTCCAGTTTATTCACACACACACAATTAGGTAATCACACACACACACACACACACACACATATATATATATATATATATATATATATATATATATATATATATATATATATATATATATATATATATATATATATATATATATAGAGAGAGAGAGAGAGAGAGAGAGAGAGATGCGTTATATATATATATATATATATATATATATATATATATATATATATATATATATATATATATATATATATATATATATATATATATATATATATATATATATATATATATATATATATATATATATATATATATATTATATATATATATGTGTGTGTGTGTGTGTGTTTTCGCGCTCACCGAAAGAACCCTGTACTCCAGTCATGTCTTTTTTTTGACAAACGCCAATCATATCGTTCCTGAAAACAGAATGCATTTAGAATTAACTATTTCTTTGCTTATAGAATGCCAATTATTCTAAAAATGAAAAGTTGTCTTACGAAGTTTCAAAAAACTATAAACTTACAATATTACAGTCACCCTTAGCAAAGTTCACTTCCAGTCATCTCGTTCAAAAAAGCATGGACAAATTTAAAGTCACCATATTTTCCTTCTTTCTTCAAGTGATAGTGAGGCTAATTCCTTAAGCCTTTCTCATAACTGAGATTTTCTATTTGACACAAGCTTCATAGCATGTCAGAACTTTCTCCAATTTGATTGCATATTTATGTTTGGAATGTAGCTGGTTAAGCCTACTGCATATTGCAGGCATACAAAAGTCAAGTACATATTTTTGAAAATGTTATTCTCCTTATGCCTTAAGGCCATCGTGTAATGCTTATTAAAAAGTCCTACACGGCCTTTGGTATGCTTTTCGTTGAATTTTCGGAGACGTATCAGCCTATACATTTAAATATCCCTCGGCTGATTACTCTCTTCACAATCTTTGCATTGTCTACTAACATTTTACTCAGACTCGTCTATATATACATTACCAAGAACAGAAATGGCTCTAAATAAAACTGATTTCTGTCGAACGCCACTGATAACCTTCCAGAAATCCTTGATACTTGGTTGCTTGCTTGCTTGGGTGCGATAGGATAGGTGAGGGAAGAACAGTGACGGCGTTGAGTGAACTCTTAGCACTATTCAGGGTGTCATCACTGAGGAGAGGGGGATAAAGGATGGGAAGGATTGGGGGAATAAGCACGAAATTTAAGGAAGTAAGAGATGAATAGAGAGGGGCAAACCCTCGTGCTAAGTTTTAGTATACTTGGTTTACTGTAAGTCTAAGTCTAAGGATGGGAGGGGAAAAAGGGGAGGGGATTAAGGATATACGGGAATTGGAGGGAAAAACAAAAAATGGTTTACCATCTGATCTGAACCCTTTCATTTAAAGTACGGCAAATTGGGCACAAACCTGAAATATTTCCGTTCAAAGGATATTCTGCTGTTGCCATCCATCCATATATATATATATATATATATATATATATATATATATATATATATATATATATATATATATATATATATATATATATATATATATTATATCACTGAAAAGTGTGAAACCAATCAAAATATATTCTCTTCAGTTTTCTTTGTACTGTTTGTTGTTTGTTATATGAAATGATTCGTGAGTCCTCGATGTGAGAATACAATTGAACTATATGTAGATTGACATATTTATGTAAAGGAGCTGACAAATCTTGGCAAGTACTAGAAGATGGCTCAGAGTGAAAGAAAAAAAAAAACAAGAATCCTTAAAACTTCCTTGAGAAGGAAATGGACAATAATTCATCCTAAAAAGCATGACAGATCTAGTGAAGTAACAGTTCTTCTTTGTCTACACATCGGGTATTACATTGTTTACAGAAAAAAAGTACTTTAATATTCTCCGTTTGTGTGATACTATAACCCATGGTAGAGAAGTGTAGCAGATATTTCAGTGTTCTACTTATGAACTGCTGAAGAATGATATTGGGGAAGTGAAGGAAATGAGAAAATATTCGTAGGCGTGGTAATGGGGGTGGCAGTACCAGGCTGCAGGGTATGAATCGTCGGTATGGGTGGGGGGGAGGGGAGATCGATAGCGAGGGTCGTACTGTCTGTTGTTACTGATGTCACCGTTCACTTGTACTCGAATAAATGCAGCTACTTCTCATCTAATTGTATTACAGAGACGATTTGTTTTATGACTACAAGCTGTGTTTCAAGTTGTAGGGTCAGCATTTGGTTAGACATTGTTATATTGTGCTTTTAGGAGCTTATCATGCCTCATTATAGACCAGAGCTGATTATGAGGGTCTTTTTCAGTTGTGTTACTTTGCCTTTTAAGTCCTCATTTGTCTTTCAGCGGTGAAAAGAGGGATGTAGTTTACGCTCATTCAAGAGGCTTTCCCTCATACACGTTTGGTTCGGGGTGACTGACCTTTGCCTTGTGACGTTCTGCATTTGGCTGAATTTGGTTAGCACTTCCATCCCTTATCATGAAAGAATAATGGCTTATTAAATGCATCTCAGTGTCTCTTTTGTGATGAATGATGCCTTGTCGTGTCTGTGCATATGTCGCGTGTCTGTCGCTCGTCATAATTGGGCGGGAAAGGGGGGATCATCATCATCATCATCATTGGCGGAAGCGATGACCGACCCCATGAAAGTACCGCCTCAAACAACTCCCAAGAATGATGGCATCATTTTTTGTTACGTGAACTTTATGACTGTTTTTAACTATTTTAGCGTGTTAGTTGGTTATTTTAGTCCTTATGTGCTTATATATTATGGCTTAAATATTACTTCCTAGAGAAGGCGTTTTAGCTGTGAATAAACCCGTCTATTAAGGTTATTTTCACTTCGGAGCTTGCCAACACGAAACTTCCTAGTATTCTCTCTCTCTCTCTCTCTCTCTCTCTCTCTCTCTCTCTCTCTCTCTCTCTCTCTCTCTCTCTCTCTCTCTCTCTCTCTCTCTCTCTCTCTCTCTATATATATATATATATATATATATATATATATATATATATATATATATATATATATATATATATATATATATATATGATTGATTCGGTTTTACGTCACGGACTCCATTTTCTACCAAGAGCTAGGACGATTTCCTTCTTGCGAAGGGCTTGTTTTGGCAAATGTAATCGTCACCCTGAGTACATGCCCTTGCTAACCTCAGACCGTGGCGGGGCGCGAACCCTGACGTTAGATCATCGAGGAATGCTTCTTGCATCAGTTTATTATTAAAATAGAACTTCTGTTACTAAAGTACAGTTATTGCTGTTTTAGGTGTTATGAATATTCAATGCATTTGCAACATTGTTGTTGTTTTGGTGATGATTGTTACGAAATTTTATGTAATTATAATGACAGTTATTATTATTATTATTTTTATTATTATTATTATTAAAATACTTTACTGGTCTTGCTTGTCGTAGGCAATTATTCCATATTGGGCTTGAATATGTTTAAATTTGTTTTATTTTTGGTCTTAATTTATAATGTGGATGGGAAGAAGAGGCTGTAACCTAATAATAATAATAATAATAATAATAATAATAATAATAATTATTATTATTATTATTATTATTATTATTATTATAATAGTCAAAAATTAAGTTATAGTTTTGGCCTCCATACTTACTTCAAGATAGTTATCATTATCGTTACTCGTATAACTTGATTATTTATTTAACTAATTCATTACTAATAACATACAGTGGTATATTTGACTAAAATATGAAATGGGAGTAAAATTCAATGTTCTCGCTGACACACATTCTCTTCTTTGTAAAGAAAATCCATGTATTGACTGAGGTCTTCCATGTCGCAACTTAATCCGCCTTAGGCTAAGAAGTCCAATGGATTGGAACTGACTGCACGTGACTAACTAACTGCCAGTGGCTTGGCTTACTCTCACCAGCACTTTTGGGGTCTTTCTCCTCTCTTTATTAACGGGAACGAACATCATCAGTAGTTCCCCGTCTTCTTGACGTTCTAAATCAGTATCTAACGAACATATGTATTTTACTTGAACTTCCGATATTTTGTTCATTGCATGATATCGAGAGTCGTGATAACTTCTGGAAAAGCCATACTAAATGGCACTCAGGCAGCATGTTCCCAGTTCCACATTTAATTTTTAAGCTGATGTTGGACGTAGGTTAATGTCATGCTACGATTCTGAAGCAAAGATACATTATCATTATTATTATTATTATTATTATTATTATTATTATTATTATTAGTAGTAGTAGTAGTAGTAGTAGTAGTAGTAGTAATTGTTGTTGTTGTTGTCGAGTGTACATGTACATACAGACATAAATGTGACTACACAACTTAAATAGTATTTAATTTATAATATACTTTGTCTTGCGAGTATTTTCAGATAGGGTAGACGTTTATATATATATATATATATATATATATATATATATATATATATATATATATATATATATATATATTAACTTTTTTAATATGTGGTTATAGGATGATTCACCTTTAGCAAATCACTGACAACCATACACTAACCAACATATCCCTACCTAACTTAAGGTGAGTTGCTGTTTTTGAAGTAAGATACTGAAGTGAGTAGCCAACGGAGAGAGAATCGCGACCAAGTGTAGCCTAGCTTGGCTGTATCTTTTTGACATCGTTCGCTGAAACAGTATTTTCAGCCAACATCTGGTGTAGATCGCAGACGATGACGTTATCGCAATATGCAACGCACAATAGAGTCGATTTTGGAGTGCTTGTCTGTATGAATTTATATACTTATGAAAATTTTTTTCATTCATGCTTACATACTTTGGTTGACATAGAAGTACATCCATTATTATGACATGCATTGAGGTTTGATTATATATATATATATATATATATATATATATATATATATCCGTGGCGAAATGGTAGCGTCCGCAACTCTGAGGCGGCTGGTCGAGGATTCGAGCCCCGTCACGGACTGAGGTTAGTAAAAGCATACACTCAGGGTAACGAGTACACCTGCTAAAACAGATCCTCCGCAAGAAGGTAACCGTCCTAACCCTTAGTGGAAAAGGGAGTTCGTGACGTAAAAACCCCCCCTCTCTCTCTCTCTCTCTCTCTCTCTCTCTCTCTCTCTCTCTCGCTAATATATATATATATATATATATATATATATATATATATATATATATATATATATATATATATATATATAATATATATATTTATTTATTTATTTATTTATTTATTGAGGGAATGCATGTTTTTATTACATATTTTCATATGAGAAGTGCAAGCACGCCCGATAATAGTACGCTTTTCTGAGTGAATGAAACTACCCTCCCTATCATTGGCTCCCCCATGTTAGGAGGAGTATATTTACTGAACCCACTGAATTTTTAGGAGGGATACCAAGCGTAGGCACTTTTTAGACGTTTCCTAATTTCAAAGTGTTGTCTCGTGGAGATATTGTATAAATTCTCTTAGAAAATAGGAGTCGGGACTTATATGTATGTACTAACGATACTTCTTCAGAAGTATTAGCGGTGCGGAAAAAGACCGATCCCTCAACTATTTATAATTGTGTGTGTATACACACAACTAATGATAGTTATTCAAAAGAATTGGCAGTACGGAAGAAAACCGATCCCGCGCCTTTTTGTGTGTGTGTGTGTGTGTGTACGTATACACAAACACATAGCACACACACTCCGAATTCTAAAGGCTCCTTACTCGTATTCCTCTTAAAAAAAAAAGATAAGTGTCTTAAATACTAAACCTAAGATGCTGTAGTTTTTGACACCACTAGGAAAAAACAAAAAGCAAATTTGTAATGCCATGTAATAGCGATTTTTGGAGGCATAACTTGAACGGAATCCTAAATATAAAAAAGAAAAAGGAAAGAGAGAAAAAAATACGTTTTCTCCAGATGAACCTTTTGTGTGGCAGATAATGGTTGGCACACTCACTCGTTGTCTGCACTCTTACCCTGTGACGTGAGCTGCAGTCCAAGATATATGTCTCTCCTCTCATCTCTCTCTCTCTCTCTCTCTCCTCTCTCTCTCTCCTCTCTCTCTCACTCTCTCTCCTCTCTCTCTCTTTCTCTCTCTCGTTTTTAAATGTATTTGGAATGGCAGTGTTAATGCCACAGATATTATTAGTAAGGGCATACACTCAGGGTAACGATTACATCTGCCAAAACAAGTCCTTCGCAAGAAGGCAACCGTCCTAGCCCTTAGTTGAAAAGGGAGTTCGTGACGTCAAACCGAAACGAACATATGGGGATTTTTCTTTTAAATTTTTAATTTTATATTGTTCTTTACTCTAATAGTTCCTTCTGTAGAGACAAGTTGAGATTTTTTGAAGGGGAAGGAAGGTTTTAATTATTTTTTTAATTCATTTTTATTCCCAAGTTGGATATAGAATTGTATGCGTTTATATCGAAAGAGATGAGATTCGTCTTAGATTGTCTATCCTCTTGGATGAGGGATTACATCGTTAAGGCCTTCCGTTAATTCATTTTTTTGCGCACTCAACCCATTTTTGGGAATCCCAGAACAAAGTCTACTGTCATTTATCCCGTCATTTCCCGGAATCGAACCTAGATCTCTTGAGATGTGACCGGAAATGCCAGAAGAGAGAGAGAGAGAGAGAGAGAAGAGAGAGAGAGAGAGAGAGAGAGAGAGAGAGAGAGAGAGGACTGCGTGTGTGTGTGTGTTAGGGAGAAAGACTTTTTCTCGTAAAAAAGTATGTTTGTAAATGGTATGAAGCATCACAGTGATTCGTCTGCTAAGGAGCATCAGAGTAATATCATGTCGTTTTATGGAGATGATCTTGTTAGCGAGGCATTTCCCCCTCTGTAGCCTTGCAGCACTTCAGTTCATCACGTGTTTGCCATTTTTACTTTTTATTCCGTTTCTTTTAGTGAAGCGGCGATTGCGTTCACCCTATGTTTTACAGAGTGGATGGATTCGGTTTTACGTCACGAACTCCGTTTTCTACTAAGGGCTAGGACGGTTGCCTTCTTACGAAGGACTTGTTTTGGCAGATGTAATCGTTACCCTGAGTGTATGCCCTTACTAACCTCAGTCCTTGACGGGGCGCGAACCCTCGATCTGCCGTCTCAGAGTCGCAGACGCTACCATTTTGCCACGGAGACTACCGTATGTTTTCCAGAGTAGCATTAGTCTCTCTCTCTCTCTCTCTCTCTCTCTCTCTCTCTCTCTCTCTCTCTCTCTCTCTCTCTCTCTCTCTCTCTCTCATTTTCCTTAATTCTGGCTAGTACAGTGGTAACGCGCTGGCTTCGCATTCACGAGGTCGAAAGATCGGTCCCCGTCCAAGACCGAGAGTTTAAGCTGTTTACTGGCAGAAACTGCTGTGGGTGGACATCACAGTGGGGGGTTGGGGCTTGTCCTGGCTGACGAATACCCATTGTAAAATGGAAATAAAGTTTATTATTATTATTATTATTATTATTACTTATCTTTACTACTCTGGTTGATTTGCATCTGGATAACTGGTGTGTCGAAAAATTTGCTTATTTATACTTTATTATGGGGACCCCCTCAGGGGGTCCTCGTTTAACATCGGGCTTAAGAGCTGACTTGAAGCAGATTTTGACGTTAGTCGGAATTCACCTAAATTCGAACCTAGGTTCCCCAACCTATGTTATAAATAAATAATTTAAAATATCGAAAGGTAATCTAAGTTCTTAATCTATCATATAGAAAAATTCTAAAACTAATCTTAATAGTATTGCAAACCTTTAAAATTATCAGGAGTAGTAGGTTGGCCCATGGCGCCATCCGCCCGTTTTGATACTACAGCTGAAGGTTTTTTGAACTTAAATAGGGCTGTCCAGGACAGTTCGATGTTAAGTCTTCCTTCAGTTACGGTTCTTTTTCTATACCTACATCAACACTGAATATTCTTGGATATTCGTTACCCACCTCATATTATCCCTTCACATCTGACAAGTCATTACACTCTCCATTTCTGTTTCTCTTTATTTTGTATATTCTTCGTGCCCAGACCTGATGAGGGCTGTTTTATTTTATTATTTTTTTGGCCTTTTCTGGTGTCACAATCATATATATATATATATATATATATATATATAATATATATATATATATATATATATAGATATATATATATATATATATATATATATGTATATAATATATATATAATATATATATATATATATATATATATATATATATATATATATATATATATATTATATATATATATATATATATATATATATATATATATATATATATTATATATATATATATATATTATTTACTTTTCTTCGGAAACAAATTAATTAATAGTTATTTTTTATGTTGATATAAATCTGAGAGTTGAATGTCCAAGTGGTCCCTACAACTCCCTCTGCTTCAGAGTTGTTCTTTTCTACTGCTTTAGCTCAGTGGTAGAGTGCGGCGGTCGGGAAGCGAGTAATGGGGGGTGCGATCCCACCACGGGGTGTTATAAAGGACATCCAGCCTTTATCCCCAGTTCCAACATGTCTGTGTCCACCCCCATGCGAATAGTGACCAGTCTTGGCATGTAAAAACGGCGCATCAGCCAGCATACGTCCAGTTGTCCCCCACTTTCCTCTCCCCCCGCACATGCCCCAAACAGGGCTATGGGAGGAGGTTGTGTCGGGGTAAGGGTGACTTTTCATGTAATTGAAAACCGCTTTTGTTATACTTGACACTCACTGTATGCTTTACACTGTTATATTGCAGACTCAGGACAGTTTCACACTGTATGCCTACACTGTTTATAGGGCATTGCTGGTGCAGGAATTTCATTATATGTTAAGTTTTTATTTGTGCTTTTGTAAATTGTCAACTTAAGTGTTTTAAATAAAGCCATATTTTACCATCGTATTAGTGTATGTTTATTTATCCTTGAACTTAATTTTTAGAGTCAGATTTACATTCCCCTTTCTCTCTCTCTCTCTCTCTCTCTCTCTCTCTCTCTCTCTCTCTCTCTCTCTCTCTCTCTCTCTCTCTCTCTCTCTCTCTCTCTCTATATATATATATATATATATATATATATATATATATATATATGTGTGTGTGTGTGTGTGTGTAGTTTGACGTTGTTTTTCCGTATATTTATTAATTTTAGATATAAAGAGAGAGAGAGAGAGAGAGAGAGAGAGAGAGAGAGAGAGAGAGAGAGAGAGAGAGAGAGTTTTTAAAAGTTTCCACTCATTTTGAAGACGGAAATACCTAGATAATGACTCACTTAGAATCGTTCTTATTATACCAATGCGAGAACTTACAAACTCTTCAACTCCGTCATGCTACATGGGGCTTTTTGACTTAGAGAGACTGGAGATGAACACACATACAGGGAGAGAGAGAGAGAGAGAGAGAGAGAGAGAGAGAGAGAGAGAGAGAGAGAGAGAGAGAGAGAGTCATACCCAGTAATTGTCAGATTTTTTTTTCGGGGGAGGAATTTGGTAAGAACTTGGTGTATACTTGCTTATACTGGTAATATAGGAGTGCCCTCGATATTTAAAGTCATAGAACCGATCATGAACAGTATATGATTAAAGATGCTGCCCCCGACGAAGAAACCGTTTAGGTGGATTGTGCAGCATAGCAAATATGGGCCGAGTTTTTATGGAGAGCACCCGATAACTGTCGCGAGTGATGAAGGGCATATTCGTTTTTATCTCGGCTTCTAAAATGCATTTAAGTATCTGCATCTCGCTTGTGTATGTCTCACGGCACATAAACAAGAGATATGTCGGAAAATTCATTGTTTTTTAGCTAGTAGATATGGCTCGCAAAACCCCGCGGGGGCAATCGCTAAGAAACTCGCCTTTGGTGTATCCTTTCATTTATATAATGGAGGTAACCTAAATGTAACGTAGAGATCCGTGTTATTATTTGTGGCAAGGCAATTCGCATAGTATCTCTCAGCCAGAAACTCTTTGGGGATAAGTAGTTGATAATGATATCCCCTGCCAACTTAGGAGGTGTTGTGAATACGCTGTTAGATGTGTGCCATGACATTTTCTTTGCGAGCTTTGATAAAGGCAAAACACCCGTCATTTGATTTTATTTTTCGATTTGTTGCAATGGAGTTTTTTTTTATCCCTGCTGTGTTGGTCGTGTGCTGCTTCATTCCGCTATAC
The DNA here is from genome assembly GCA_037179515.1 of Halocaridina rubra. NCBI lineage: Eukaryota > Metazoa > Arthropoda > Malacostraca > Decapoda > Atyidae > Halocaridina > Halocaridina rubra. The sequence continues at coordinate 50,110 of JAXCGZ010004341.1, forward strand.
ATAACAGTCGGGGGATGAAGGATGCTGCTGCTGTTGCCGCCATCTTTATGCCCCTGGGGTGCGATGACAGTTACCATGACCCCTGCCCTCCCTCCCTCACTCCCTCTGGCGAATCAACTTTTCAATTCAAGCTTCACCGTCTTTCCTTTGCTGTCTTTCTTGCATGTGAATGACTGAAAGTATTTATATGTAAGTTGTCCACTAGTGCGACGTTCGTTTATTCTACACTTATCTGTTTGTCCGTCTGTCTTTCTATATATTTGGCCATCTGTATTCATCTGTAACTTTCAAGCTACCTATCTCAGCATGTCTGTATATTTATCAAGTTCTTATTGCTTACGGTATGTGTTTGAATTCGTCTATATCAGTTCGTGTATGTTTCTCTTGATATTTAATATATATATATATATATATATATATATATATATATATATATATATATATATATATATATATATATATATATCTTGGTATGTTTCAAATAAATCAAGAACTATATAAAATCATACTTCTTCATTCTTCTTCTTCTTCTTCTTCTTCTTCTTCTTCTTCTTCTTCTTCTTCTTCTTCTTCTTCATTCTTTTTCTTCTCTATTCTTCTTCATTCTTCTTCTTCTTCTTCTTCTTCTTCTTCTTCTTCTTCTTCTTCTTCTTCTTCTTCTTCTTCTTCTTCTTCTTAGTAATGTTTTCCTCTTTTCTTACATCTTTTGGAGACGTTTGTCAAGTAAACAGCCTCGGGTGAAAGTTGCTGAAAGCGTCAGACGTATTATGAAAAAACTTTTGCAACAATTATGGAAAAAATTTCCATCTTGCCGTCCCACACGTCATTAAGAGAAAGTATGTGTGTGTGTGTGTGTGTGTGTGTGTGTGTGTGTGTGTGTGTGTGTGTGTGTGTGTGTGTGTGTGTGTGTGTTTGTGTGTGAGCGCGCGCGCTCTTTTGTATTGCTAATGTGCATTAATACCACCGAGATAAGTTATAGCCATTTAAAGCATTTTCTGATGATGATGATGATGAAGATAATAATAATAATAATAATAATAATAATAATAATAATAATAATAATAATAATAATATTATAATAAGCTTTAACTGTGGTTCTTCACATATTCACATTTAGTTGCTGATATTCACTATCCCTTTGAGTGCTAGAGTCTAATGTTGTTTCAGCGAATTATGATCGGATGTCCTTCCTGACAGCAATATTTATCCATGGTTGGGACGACAACGAGTTGAGCTGACTTGCTCCCCAGTGGGTTGATTGTTTATAATTTAATAAAAATGATAACGATACTAATAATAATAATAATCAATCCATATTCCCCCTTATAAGGAGGGTGGCTGAGTCAAAGACAATACTTTGACTTTTTGTGCGAATTAAATACAGAGGAGGAGATTTCCAGCCCCCTCGCTCCCCCCATTCAGTCGACTTTTACCATTATTAATAATAATAATAATAATAATAATAATAATAATAATAATAATAATGGCAATAGCTAGTTTTGATATAATAGAATGAAAGAAAATATGAAGATTTTAATATTATCTTAAGTTTGGTAACGAAAGCTTTATCACTTTACTTTTGCCTTTGTTTACTGTTCGCATTTCATATAAGCTCAAAAGCCCATTTGCTGTTATTTTACTTAGGAGCCATTATTCCACACTTATTTTAGCACCAGAATAGCAATCTTCCACGAAATATTTTCAATCATGTTAGATTAGCTTCGGTTAGATTAGGTTAGGTTAGCTTAACCTAAGTGTGTTAGTTATCTATTTTTATCCACGTGAAGGTTATGATTTTCCCTTAACTCGGCGCTTAAATGAAATTTAAGTACCCATTTGAAAGGTATTTTTGCCGCCATGAAGGGCCAAGGCGTCATTATCAAGTACAGCCTTTTGAGACCCAACAAGGGCAGCAATCGCGGTGCCACACTGCGCTTGGAAAATCAAGATTCTTCATTATCATGTATTGGTTTTTGACTGGGGTACTGTACTATATTGTGTTGATAGAACTATGCGTTAGCACATAATTTGTAGCAAAGTTAGCCGAATACACCTTCTTGCTACCTCTGCAGTGAACAAGGTAAGTTTTTGTCCAAATTTCCAATGCATTAGAATAAATTCATATTTGTGTTTTTTTTTATCTGTGACCGTGATATATATATATATATATATATATATATATATATATATATATATATATATATATATATATATATATATATATATATATATATATATATATATGAATTTTTAATAAATAAGTAAGGTCATATTAAGATAGATCACTTTACTAGAAACATAGAAACATTTGTAACAGTCATATTATTTTCTTTTCCATCCTGAGAGCTAAAAAAGAATGAAGTGAGTGACGCTTATGTCTAATACCCCTTGACAACACAGCAAGTACAGGACAGCATTAAATGTGTGCGACTTATGATGAAACAGTATCATCTTGAACTCTAATAACTTCAAATAACAGAATATAAAACTTTATTCCAGGTCTCATGTTTAGAATATAGTTGCTCAGTGACATAATAAATATATTTGGTGTAAAGACAGGTTATATATTTATGTATGTTTTTTGAATTTATATAATAATTAAGTCTAGCTTGGACCAGGTGGTTCGAATAATTAAGCCAACCACCTTGTAAGGGTCATTATATTGTGGTGCCTAATTACGGAGAAAGTTAACTAGTCTGACCATCATAGTTATGCTTTGTCATTGTATATCTATGAAAATAGTCCTCACATATATTTTGCGACCAGTTTTATAACTTAAGACCTTCCCCTCCTAAGTGGTATAAACAAAGAGGTGGGCGTTGCTTTCTTCGAACCTTCGTATTGAGTGTGCCTATGAGTGTGTTTCTTTGGTGTTGGAGGAAAGGGTTCTTAATGCAGTTTTTCCATATATTTTTTTTATATATATATGTCATGACTTTATCCCGATTTCTTGAACAGTGTAAACCTAGGATACCATATTGTTAGTTAGCTAGACACGCACAAATGGATTCCATAAACGTTTCTGACGCGATTGTGCATATGGCTAGGATCCTAGCCATATACAGAACCGCGTCAGATTCCTGAGTTCTTAAACAGTGTAAACCTAGGATTCCATATTGTTAGTTAGCTAGACACATACAAATGGATTTCATAAACGCATATGACGCGGTTCTTTGTATTTTAGGATCCCGTACGGGATCCTAGCCATACACAGAACCGCGTCAGATGCGTCTATGAAATCCATTTGTGTGTGTCTAGCTAACTAATAATATGATATCCTAGGTTTACACTGTTTAAGAAATCGGGCCTCTAGGTTAATATGGCGTTACTATGATACCCAGTTGCTGTTTTAGGTATCTAGTACTGCACTTTGTGGCTAGGTTAGGATAGTTTAGGAAATGTTATATTAATGAGGTATTGTTGGCTGACCAAGGATTTTTTCTGTTTTAATTTTCGCGTATAATTAAAGGTAAAATTTTATTATAATTATGCTTTTTAATTTTTATCGATATAGATCCAAATGTTGCTGATTTAAATTGCCTTATTTCCAGTGGAAAAAAGATTTCCTCAGTGGCAAATGGGACGTGTCACGCCACTTTTGTGTGAAAGGTTTCATATATTTCCGGATGTTCGTTTTCAACTGGCATGCCACGTGTGATGTGCCACTTTGGTGTGAAAGCGGCTTAATAAGCTTATCACCCTTCGTATAATGCATCCCTCCACTCCAACCCCTCCTGAAACTCTCTTGTTTGCTGTCGTTTGCTTGAAGGCAAATGAACCTCTTTTTAGGGCAATTAGAACAGGCTATCTGATTAGTTAAATGAATTTCCCAGATTGTTGATGGCCAAGTCCTCAGTTTTGTTGGTTCCTGGGATGAGAGAAGAGGATGAGGAGGAGGAGGATCTTCTCGAAAAGGGATGAAAAGAAGAAATTAATAAGGAAAGCAATGGAATATTAGAATAAAAAAGGAATTACGAAATGGAAGAAGGTTTAATGGAAGACTCATCCGAGTAGTGGACGTGGGAAGGGATTATTTTATTAAATATTAAAGCCCGATTTCTTAAACAGTGTAAACCTAGGATACCATATTGTTAGTTAGCTAGACACACAGAAATGGATTTCATAAACGCATCTGACGCGGTTCTGTGTATGGCTAGGATCCCTTGTGTGATCCTAGCTATACACAGAACCGCGTCAGATGTGTTTATGAAATCCATTTGTGTGTGTCTAGCTAACTAACAATATGGTATCCTAGGTTTACACTGTTTAAGAAATCGGGCCTAAGGCAAATGTTAGGGTACTGTGTGGAGATTTGTAGCTCGCGGATTGGTCGGTGCAGCGACTGCTTCTTCCCATCTACCTCCAGACTCTGGAACTCTCTTCCTCCTTCTGTCTTTCCTAATTCTTATGACCTTTCATCCTTCAAAAAGCAGATCTATCGTCATCTCAGAGCCTAGTCCTCCATATCTGGGTCCTCTTTACTTTGACTGTTTTTTCTGTCTGTCGTTTTCCTTTGTGTGACATTACCTCATCTCTGCCTTGCCCTTAACTTTTTCTTTTCCTTCGTCTTGGTATTTTCTCGTGCCCGGGCCTTTGTTGATGAGGGCAGTTTCTGCCTATCCCGGTGTCACACTCTTAAAAAAAAAAAAAAAAAGATACGGAAAGTAAAGTGTTAAGAATAATGCTTGTTTGAGTGCTGTAGAGAGAATAGAAAGTGAAAAGTGTAAAATATGAATGATTTCATGCTTTTTAGGCCGGAAAGAAATTACCTGTTGACTTTTTTCTTCCATACGGGTCATTCATGTGATTTACCACACAAGTCTTCTGTAATGTAATTGTTGTCTGTTGCATATTTGTTCAGTTAAGGCTCTGTTACATGTGATCTAATCATTGTATTTAAAGCATAAGGCATGGACAAGACTTCATATTTTAAGGTAATGGTGAACACCAGAGAAAAAACAATAACCCTCCCAAGACAACTTAGTAGTATGTTTCACACACGCGTGCGCTCACACACACACACACACACACACACACACACACACCACACACACCACACACACACACACACACACACACTTTGTGAGTCTGTATTTGTTTGTTTAAATGCATTCTCATATTTAAGAAATTAAAGCTAGCCTATAAATACCGGCTTCCTTTTAGTAAATGATCCCCGTGGGAACCAGGTAACTCGACCATGGCAAATTTTGGAGACTCACATCGAAGGCAAAAAAAAATATATCTCAGTAGTAATCATATTAGAAAAAGACAACGGTGGCATCCAACATATGACGTATTTGGGGTTATTTGACAGATATATACAGGGTGGTGCTTAACCTGGTGCTAGTGAGTATAAAAACAACGAGCATTGTATAATTTATTATATTAAAATAATTCTGAAAAAATAGAGAACCTATCCTGACCTCAGTGGATCTCGCACAGCCTACATTCTTGAGGGATATGTTCGTAGCAGCAACTCCGAAATCAACGTTGAAGTCTAAAATACTCCAATACATCTTGTAGAGTCTCACAATTTTTTTCTTTTGAATGCTGTTCAGAATATTGTTCAGCATCACGTTCTGGGATCATCTTAGCCTCCACTCTGTTTACAAGATTGCTCCTGTGTGTTTGGCAGGGTTTAGGTCCAGTGTATTTCCAGGTCATTCAGTTCAGTTAAAAATATCTATCCCAGAGTCCTATATCTGACATTACGTCTTATTTGTGCCAAAGCATGGAACACTGTCATGGATAAGGCACACTTGCAGGATCAAATAAGTTTCAAGACTCCTTTTACAATGGAATCACCTTTTCCTCCTTAACATTTTTGGCGAAAGTAACCTTTCACCCTTTGTTGTCCCTCTCCCTGT